>CM033471.1:261337906-261460476 GCA_019447015.1 Hymenochirus boettgeri | reverse complement strand
CTCGACCTATTGCTCCATATAACTCCACCTACTGCTCATATAACCCACCCCAGTACCTCCACCTATTCATCCATATAACTCCACCCATTCGCTCTAAATAACTCCACTACTGCTCCATATAATCCACCCCAGTAGCTCCACCTATTGCTCCATATAACTCCACCTACTGCTCCATATAACACCTTCCATTACCAACACTTGCTGCAATGTTTAACTGCTAATGCTGCACATGATCAAACACCTCTGCACATGCTCCATAAGACCTTTCTTCTAACTAAATGTTCTATACATTTAACTCTAAGTCATACCAAGCATTAACTCACTGGATATTACCATAACACTTTATTTTACTATTTACAGATATTTACAATTCCAACACTCCATTTCATACCCCTTACCCCCAAATACAATATGATGTCCTGGATTTCACAGTGAAGGGGTTAGTCTTTGGGGTTGTTTAAAGTCATCATGTACTGCACAGGGAGACGGTGCTCTTTGGCTATAGTGTTTGGCATTATGTCCTTACAGGTCTCCAGCCACACAATCCTGCACCTCTGTTACTTGGCCTCTCTCTGCCCCCCTTGATTCTTGTCCATGTGGCCTGCCCTTTAGTCTTAGTTTGTGTGGTAATTTGACTCCGGTGATGATTCCTGGTGAGGTGGATCTTCTGTGGTGGTCCATAACCATATCCTCCTTCTCTGTCAGCACTGTCCCTCACTGTGATAATCCAGCATATTTGATTTAGGAGAGTCCAGTGGCTCTGTGTTCCCAAGTGCAGCTTTCAACAGCTGCTGGTAGTGAGGGGGTGAAGGGTCGGCATGTGCAAAAATAGGGGGACGTATTGGTGGGGTGCTGCATTTCAGTGGCTGAGAGGCGAGCAGTGCATAGCTTGGGAAGTCGTCATCTCTTGCCTTTCCTCTGTTGGGGATCCACAGTAAGTCCTCCCATCCTGTACAGAATGACTCCACCTCGTGGGGCTGACAACATTGCTGCACTTTGGTTAACTGAAGGGCACATGTGAGCAAATTCACTGTCTGTGGTCCTGCCATCCATAGGAGCCTGGCTCTGGGCTGTCTCTGGAGGACTGATCTGACAGGTCAGAGAGAGAGCCACATGGGGAATATCCTTCCATGGCTGCTCCTCCCCCACTGTCTGCTTCAGAGGAGTCCGAATTCATGCCCAGGAATGAGCTGGTGTATGTTCCATTCTCACCACTGCACAATAGAGATGTAGGCTCCGAAGTCATGTTATTCCCTAGACCTTTCCCTGATTCCAGAAAGGAGGCTGAGAGATGAGCCCAAAGCGTAACTTGAGTTGAAGCAGCTCACTTCTCAGCCTCCCGTTTTCCTCGTCTAGGGCTTGCACCTTCCCCTCCAGCACTAGGTCATGAAAACGTCTTTTCTCTGGACCTTTTGGCTGCTTCGTTGTTTTTCTTCCTCTTCTCCCAGTAGCTGGCATCTTTCTTTTCATCCGAAATAAACTCCCTTTTCCTGCGGCCAGCCCCGGAGGACCCACCACAAGCCCTGACTCTTACTCTCTGCTCCTCACCGTTGGTGAATAAGGCAGAAGTGGAGATTCCATGACGTTGTTTTGCTTAGACTTGTGGCTATTGTTTTTAGCTAGGAGGTGATTAATGAACGGAACGAAGGAAAAGGGTCAGGTGCAACTCAGTCTTTAAGAGAATAAGTAGAAGTTTCCTTTAATTGTGGAGTTCCCCCACGGCGGTGTGAGCATTTTACAGAGGCCTCCTGAATAAATACAACCGGCCAAATGCTCTGGACAGTCTTGTGTACTGTGAACACGTCCAGTAGATATTCCTTTCTCCAGACAGTTCTTTCAATGTCGTATCCTCAATGGCCAAATGTCTCTTAATTCATTATCTACTCGGTGTCTCTTTTTCACGTCTCTTTGCCAGTGAATGGATAGTGAGTCTTGATTCTCCTGTAGAGAAGTTAATGCCTCTCTCTCTTACTCCTTTCAGGTAATGAATCCTTTCCTGTGTCTCCAACAAGTTTTACTCTTAATGGACACACCTAAAAAGAAAGAAAAAATAATAAAATTAAAACACTAACTATTTCCCCGCCCCCTGCATATCTTACATAATGTTACTCTTGCCGGCAGCCGCCTCACGTTTGACCTGGTTTATTTTTGCAGATTGCTTTAATTAGTTTTGTAACATTCTGTGCTGTTCCATACATGATATTAACGTGTACAAATAGAAAGAGGTTGAAGACATGTACATAGGTACACTTTGTAATTGATGTGCAGGGAGGTATTTAGAGTACAGCAAGAGATGTTTACTGGGCACCCTCTGCCAGAGGATTGTGACCAGCTCAGAGGTAGGGTGCAGACAGGAGCAGACATGCGCTCTGGGCACCCCTCTGCCAGAGGATTGTAACCAGCTCAGAGGTAGGGTGCAGACAGGCGAGACATGCACCTTGCAGGGCCTATATACATCCACTGATACCAACATCCCCTCCACTGGTTAAAATAGACAGACAGTACTGGTAATACAGGTAATGCGATATGTAGAGCTCACAGCCCATAAATATTAAAGGGAACATTGACTGACACCTGGAATAACCAGGTGTTTTACCCCCCATTACTACACAGGGGCAAATATCCTTATTAAACGGATTATCAGTCATTCAATGCAGATAATGAATGCGTGCAGTTTGTTTACATGGAATGTTACAGTTTATTACAAGAGAAGTGATACATGTCAATCTCTCCCCTTAGAAACCTTATCTGAGAACAGATTCCCAGTATGGAGACAATCAATCATCCCCTCCCCCTGATATTACAAAGACAGGTAGGACTCACAGTGTGAGACGTGCACAGTGAGAAGGGTCTGATCAGTGCCCTGTAAATAAATGTGTCAGTGTGTTACTATGTGAGTACACACCCAACACTTCCTCCCTCCCTCCTAGTGAGTCCACGTGCCTACTCCTCACCATGTGAAGAGCCGTGAAGGCAAAGAAACTAGGTCAGCACTTGGTAAACAGACGTGGGCTCCCTGCCACAGACCCACTGCCCTGATGCACTGGAACAAATTCCCCACCGGAGACCCACTGCCCTGATGCACTGGAACAAATTCCCCACCGGAGACCCACTGTCCTGATGCACTGGGACATAATCCCCACCGGAGACCCACTGCCCTGATACACTGGGACATAATCCCCACCGGAGACCCACTGCCCTGATACACTGGGACATATTCCCCACTGGAGACCCACTGCCCTGATACACTGGGACATAATCCCCACCGGAGACCCACTGCCCTGATACACTGGAACATAATCCCCACCGGAGACCCACTGCCCTGATACACTGGGACATATTCCCCACCAGAGACCCACTGCCCTGATGCACTGGAACAATTCCCACCGGAGACCACTGCCTGATACACGGGACATATTCCCCACTGGAGACCCACTGCCCTGATACACTGGGACATAATCCCCACCGGAGACCCACTGCCCTGATACACTGGGACATAATCCCCACCGGAGACCCACTGCCCTGATACACTGGACATATTCCCACCAGAGACCCACTGCCCTGAGCACTGGAACAATTCCCCACCGGAGACCCACTGCCCTGATACACTGGAACATATTACTCACCAGAGACCCACTGCCCCTGATACACTGGGACATATTCCCCACCGGAGACCCACTGCCCTGATACACTGGGACAATTCCCTGCCAGGACCCACTGCCTGATAACTGGGACATATTCCCTGCCAGAGACCCACTGCCCTGAACACTGGGACATATCCCTGCCAGAGACCCACTGCCCTGATACACTGGGACATATCCCTGCCAGAGACCCACTGCCCTGATACACTGGGACATATTCCCCACCAGAGACCCACTGCCCTGATACACTGGGACATATTCCCTGCCAGAGACCCACTGCCCTGATACACTGGGACTTAATGCCCACCGGAGAACCACTGCCCTGATACACTGGGACATATTCCCCAACGGAGACCCACTGCCCTGATACACGGGACTTAATGCCACCGGAGAACCACTGCCCTGATACACTGGGACATATTCCCCACCAGAGACCCACTGCCTGATACACTGGGACATATTCCCCACCAGAGACCCACTACCCTGAGATGACAAAAACAGTATTTTGGAACCGTATTCATTTTTGAAGACATCTGTAATTAAATGGGCTGGAGAAGGAAGGTTTGTCCAGCACATGTGTCTCTTATTTCCATTTCCATGTGAATGTTGTTTCATTCAGATTACAAAATGACAAGGAAATGTAAATTACAAAGGAAACATTCTATATAACCAGCACCCAAACAACACACTTTGTTCATCAAATTCAATTTATACCACATACTTCATACTATCTGTATATTAGAGTGTAAGCTGTGCAGGACAAAATTATCTTCTCCCAATGGTTCCCTCTCCCTGTATTGTATCTGTGTCCCTCTGTATATTAGAGTATAAGCTGTGCAGGACAGGATTATCTTCTCCCAATGGTTCCCTCTCCCTGTATTGTATCTGTGTCCCTCTGTATATTAGAGTGTAAGCTGTGCAGGACAGGATTATCTTCTCCCAATGGTTCCCTCTCCCTGTATTGTATCTGTGTCCCTCTGTATATTAGAGTGTAAGCTATGCAGGACAGGATTCCCTTCTCCCAATGGTCCCCTCTCCCTGTATTGTATCTGTGTCCCTCTGTATATTAGAGTGTAAGCTCTGCAGGACAGGATTCCCTTCTCCCAATGGTTCCCTCTCCTTGTATTGTATCTGTTACCCTCTGTATTAGAGTGTAAGCTCTGCAGGACAGGATTCCCTTCTCCCAATGCCCCTCTCCCTGTATTGTATCTGTGTCCCTCTGTATATTAGAGTGTAAGCTCCGTAGGACAGGATTCCCATCTCCCAATGGTTCCCTCTCCCTGTATTGTATTCTGTGTCCCTCTGATATTAAGTGTAAGCTCTGCAGGACAGGATTCCCTTTTCCCAATGGTTCCCTCTCCCTGTATTGTATCTGTGTCCCTCTGATATTGAGTGTAAGCTCTGTAGGACAGGATTCCCTTCCCCCAATGGTTCCCTCTCCCTGTATTGTATCTGAGTCCCTCTGTAATTAGAGTGTAAGCTCTGCAGGAGGATTCCCTTTTCCCAATGGTTCCTCTCCCTGTATATATCTGTGTGCCTCTGTATATTAGAGTGTAAGTCTGCAGGACAGGATTCCCTTCTCCCCAATGGTTCCCCTCCCTGTATTGTATCTGCGTCTCTCCTGTATATTAGAATGTAAGCTCTGCAGGACAGGATTCTCTTCTCCCAATGGTTCCCTCTCCCTGTATTGTTTCGTGTCCCTCTGTATATTAGAGTGTAAGCTCTGCAGGACAGGATTCCTCTCCCCAATGGTTCCCTCTCCCTGTATTGTATTTGTGTCCCTTTATATTAGAGTGTAAGCTCTGCAGGACAGGGTTCCCTTCTCCCAATGGTTCCCTTCTCCCTGTATTGTATCTGTGTCCTTCTGTATATTAGAGTGTAATCTCTGCAGGACAGGATTCCCCTCTCCCAATGGTTCCCCCTCCGTATTGTATCTGTGTCTCTCTGTATATTAGAATGTAAGCTCTGCAGGACAGGATTCTCTTCTCCCAATGGTTCCCTCTCCCTGTATTGTATCTGTGTCCCTCTGTATATTAGAATTTAAGCTCTGCAGGACAGGATTCCCATCTCCAATGGTTCCCTCTCCCTGTATGTATTTGTGTCCCTCGCTCTGTATATTAGAATGTAAGCTCTGCAGGACAGGTTCCCTTCTCCCAATGGTTCCCTCTCCCTGTATTGTATCGTATCTGTGCCCTCTGTATATTGAATGTAAGCTCTGCAGGACAGGATTCCCTTCTCCCAATGGTTCCCTTTCCCTGTATTATATCTGTGTCCCTCTGTATATTACAGTGTAAGCTCTGCAGGACAGGATTCCCTTCTCCAATGGTTCCCTCTCCCTGTATTGTATCTGTGTCCCTCTGTATATTACAGTGTAAGCTCTGTATGACAGGAGTCCCTTATCCAATGGTTCCTCTCCCTGTATTGTATCTGTGTCCCTCTGTATATTAGAGTGTAAGCTCTGTAGGACAGGATTCCCTTCTCCCAATGGTTCCCTCTCCCTGTATTGAATCTATGTCCCTCGTAGTATTAGAAGGAGAAGCTCGGTTTGCCATTTCCTTAGTCCAGACATATATGGTAATTCCCATCTACAGTCTATTGGATAGGATGTTCCGTACACAGTAAGTAGGACATAGCTCTATGTTTATTATTTATTATACATTGTGCTATAAATACAACACACATCTTGTTCCTGTATCCAAGCTCACACAGGTTCTCCTACACCCAAACGCTAATTACACAGCACGTCCCAATCCCAGCAATAAATAGAAGGTTCCCGTTACCTGTCATATAAGGACCATGTGTTCTCTCCTCTGTGTTCTTTGTCTTTCTGTGTCAATGAGACTTTGTTTACCCTTCGCTCCCTCTCTGTCTGTCTCCCTCTTCTCCTCCTTTCCTTGTGTTTGACTTTGGCTCCACTCCCCCTTTTCTCTCTGTCTCCCTCACTCTCCCTCTATCTCAGAATGTGTGTTAGTGGGTCAACATTGCATAACTGTACGTCACAACCTGTGTGTGTCAGGCGGGAGGGACAGGGGGGATATGGAGAGATGAATGCAATGACAGGGAGGTGTGGATTATTTGTAGTGGGAGCGAGGGACAGGGATGTGTCAGGAATAAAGGGAGAATGAAAAGGCAACGACAAATATGCAATGAAATATATAAAGGAAAGAGAGAAGTGCAGGTGTTGGGATTATAGAAGCAGAAAGGAAAGGGTCCAAATTACCCAGAGAACGGTCAGACAGGGATACATCAAAGGTGTTAGTAATCAAACAAATAACATTCACCGTGTACAGATTGCAATGGTGACCAAGGAGGGAAAGGGGAAAACAATGGCAATGTGAACCCTGTCCTGCAGAGCTTACACTCTAATATACAGAGGGACACAGATACAATACAGGGAGAGGGAACCATTGGGAGAAGGGAATCCTGTCCTGCAGAGTTTACACTCTAATATACGAGGGACACAGTACAATACAAGGAGTGAGAACCATTGGGAGATGGTAATCCTTTCCTGCAGAGCTTACACTCTAATATACAGAGGGACACAGATACACTACAGGGAGAGGGAACCATTGGGAGAAGGGAATCCTGTCCTGCAGAGCTTACACTCTAATATACAGAGGGACACAGATACAATACAGGGAGAGGGAACCATTGGGAGAAGGGAACCCAGTCCTGCAGAGCTTACACTCTAATATACAGAGGGACACAGATACAATACAGGGAGAGGAAACCATTGGGAGAAGGGAATCCTGTCCTGCAGAGCTTACACTCTAATATACAGAGGGACACAGATACAATACAGGGAGAGGGAACCATTGGGAGAAGGGAATCCTGTCCTGCAGAGCTTACACTCTAATATACAGAGGGACACAGATACAATACAGGGAGAGGGAACCATTGGGAGAAGGGAATCCTGTCCTGCAGAGCTTACACTCTAATATACAGAGGGACACAGATACAATACAGGGAGAGGGAACCATTAAGAGAAGGGAATCCAGTCCTGCAGAGCTTACACTCTAATATACAGAGGACACAGATACAATACAGGGAGAGGGAACCATAAGAGAAGGGAATCCAGTCCTGCAGAGCTTACACTCTAATATACAGAGGGCACAGATACAATACAGGGAGAGGACCATTGGGAGAAGTGAATCCTGTCCTGCAGAGCTTACACTCTAATATACAGAGGGACACAGATACAATACAGGGAGAGGGAACCATTAAGAGAAGGGAATCCAGTCCTGCAGAGCTTACACTCTAATATACAGAGGGACACAGATACAATACAGGGAGAGGGAACCATTGGGAGAAGTGAATCCTGTCCTGCAGAGCTTACACTCTAATATACAGAGGGACACAGATACAATACAGGGAGAGGAAACCATTGGGAGAAGGGAATCCTGTCCTGCAGAGCTTACACTCTAATACAGAGGAACACAGATACAATACAGGGAGAGGAACCATTGGGAGAAGGGAATCCTGTCCTGCAGAGCTTACACTCTAATATACAGAGGGACACAGATCATATACAGGGAGAGGGAACCATTGGGAGAAGGGAATCCTGTCCTGCAGAGCTTAGACTCTAATATACAGAGGGACACAGATACAATACAGGGAGAGGAAACCATTGGGAGAAGAAAATCCTGTCCTGCAGAGATTACACTCTAATATACAGAGGGACACAGATACAATACAGGGAGAGGGAACCATGGGAGAAGGGACACCTGTCCTGCAGAGCTTACACTCTAATATACAGAGGGACACAGATATAATACAGGGAGAGGGAACCATTGGGAGAAGAGAATCCTGTCCTGCAGAGCTTACACTCTAATATACAGAGGGACACAGATACATACAGGGAGAGGGAACCATGGGAGAAGAGAATCCTGTCCTGCTGAGATTACACTAATATTACAGAGGGACACAGATACAATACAGGGAGAGGAAACCATTGGGAGATGGGATCCTGTCCTACAGAGCTTACACTCTAATATACAAGCGAAACAGATACAATCAGGGAGAGGGAACCATTGGGAGGAGGGATCCTGTCCTGCAGAGCTTACACTCTAATATACAGAGGGACACAGATACAATACAGGGAGAGGAACCATTGGGAAGAGATCCTGTCCTGCTGAGCTTACACTCTAATATACAGAGGGACACAGATACAATACAGGGAGAGGAAACCATTGGGAGATGGGAATCCTGTCCTACAGAGCCTACACTCTAATATACAGAGGGACACAGATACAATACAGGGAGAGGGAACCATTGGGAGAAGAGAATCCTGTCCTGCTGAGCTTACACTCTAATATACAGAAGGACACAGATACAATACAGGGAGAGGAAACCATTGGGAGATGGGAATCCTGTCCTACAGAGCTTACACTTTAATATACAAAGCGACACAGATACAATACAGGGAGAGGGAACCATTGGGAGGAGGGAATTCTGTCCTGCAGAGATTACACTCTAATATACATAGGGACACAGATACATACAGGGAGAGGGAACCATTGGGAGAAGGGAATCCTGCCTGCAGAGCTTACACTCTAATATACAGAGGGACACAGATAAAATACAGGGAGAGGAACCATGGGAGAATGGAATCCTGTCCTGCAGAGCTTACACTCTAATATACAGAGGGACACAGATACAATACAGGGAGAGGAAACCATTGGGAGAAGGGAATCCTGTCCTGCAGAGCTTACACTCCTAAATACAGGGACACAGATACAATACAGGGAGAGGGAACCTTGGGAGAAGGGAATCATGTCCTGCAGAGCTTACACTCTAATATACAGAGGGACACAGATACAATACAGGGAGAGGGAAACATTGGGAGATTGGAATCATGTCCTGCAGAGCTTACACTCTAATTACAGAGGGACACAGATACACACACAGGAGAGGGAACACATTGGGAGAAGGGAATCCTGTCCTGCAGAGCTTACCACTCTAATATACAGAGGGACACAGATACATACGGGAGAGGGAACCATTGGAGAAGGGAATCCTGTCCTGCAGAGCTTCACTCTAATATAAAGAGGGACAAGAACAATACAGGGAGAGGGAACACTGGGAGAAGGGAATCCTGTCCTGCAGAGCTTACACTCTAATATACAGAGGGACACAGATACAATACAGGAGAGGGAACCATTGGGAGAAGGGATCCTGTCCTGCAGAGCTTCCCTCTATATAAAGAGGGACACAGATACAATACAGGAAGAGGGAACCATTGGGAGAAGGGAATCCTGTCCTGCAGAGCTTACACTCTAATATACAGAGGGACACAGATACAATACAGGGAGAGGGAACCATTGGGAGATGGCAATCCTGCCTGCAGAGCTTACACTCTAATATACAGGGAGACAGATACAATACAGGAGAGGGAACCATTGGAGAAGGGAATCCTGTCCTGCAGAGCTTACTCTCTAATATACAGAGGGACACAGATACAAAACAGGGAGAGGGAACCATTGGGAGATGAGGAATCCTGGTCCTGCAGAGCTTACACTCTAATATACAGAGGGAGACAGATACAATACAGGGAGAGGGAACCATTGGGAGAAGGGAATCCTGTCCTGCAGAGCTTACTCTCTAATATACAGAGGGACACAGATACAAAACAGGGAGAGGGAACCATTGGGAGATGGGAATCCTGTCCTGCAGAGCTTACACTCTAATATACAGAGGGACACAGATACAATACAGGGAGAGGAAACCATTGGGAGAAGGGAATCCTGTCCTGCAGAGCTTACACTCTAATATACAGAGGGACACAGATACAACACAGGAAGAGGGAACAATTGGGAGAAGGGAATCTTGTCCTGCAGAGCTTACACTCTAATATACAGAGGGACACAGATACAATATAGGGAGAGGGAACCACTGGGAGAAGGGAATCCTGTCCTGCAGAGCTTACATTCTAATATACAGAGGGACACAGATACAATACAGGGAGAGGGAACCATTGGAGAAAGGGAATCCTGTCCTACAGAGCTTACACTCTAATATACAAGAGAGACAGATACAATACAGGGAGAGGGAACCGTTGGGAGAAGGGAATCCTGTCCTGCAGAGCTTACACTCTAATATACAGAGGGACACAGATACAATACAGGGAGAGGAAACCATTGGGAGAAGGGAATCCTGTCCTGCAGAGCTTACACTCTAATATACAGAGGGACAGAGACAATACAGGGAGAGGGAACCATTGGGAGAAGGGAATCCTATCCTGCAGAGCTTACACTCTAATATACAGAGGGCAAGAACAATACAGGGAGAGGAACCATTGGGAGAAGGGAATCCTGTCCTGCAGAGCTTACACTCTAATATACAGAGGGACACAGTACAATACAGGGAGAGGGAACCATTGGGAGAAGGGAATCCTGTCCTGCAAGCTTACACTCTAATATCAGAGGGACACAGATACAATACAGGGAGAGGGAACCATTGGGAGAAGGGAATCCTGTCCTGCAGAGCTTACACTGTAATATACAGAGGGACACAGATACAATACAGGGAGAGGGAACCATTGGGAGAAGGGAATCCTGTCCTACAGAGCTTACACTCTAATATACAGAGGGACACAGATACATAAAGGGAGGGGAACCATTGGGAGAAGGGAATCCTGTCCTGCAGAGCTTCACTCTAATATACAGATGGACGCAGATACAATACAGGGAGAGGGAACCATTGGGAGAAGGGAATCCTGTCCTACAGAGCTTACAACTCTAATATACGAGGGACATAGATACAATACAGGGAGAGGGAACCATTGGAGAAGGGAATCTTGTCCTGCAGAGCTTACACTCTAATATACAGAGGGACACAGATGAAATACAGGAGAGGGAACCATGGGAGAAGGGAATCTTGTCCCTGCAGAGCTTACACTCTAATATACAGAGGGACACAGATACAATACAGGGAGAGGGAACCATTGGGAGAAGGGAATCCTATCCTGCAGAGCTTACACTCTAATATACAGAGGGACACAGATACAATACAGGGAGAGGGAACCATTGGGAGAAGGAAATTCTTACAGTGTTTTTGTCCTATTATTTGTAATAAAAGGAAAATTAGAGTTTGTATTGTGAGGGGAATGTGAATGAATTGGGACATGCAGTATTAATGCAGTGTAATAGGTTACACATGTAACTTGCCTGGTTGAGATATAATAGGTGCATTCTGTACCAGCCCTGTCACATGCTTGACCTGGATTTGGAGATGTAGGTCAAACTGTTGCTTGTGTTAAAGCTTATTTAACATAATTGGAGAGGTTATGTGTGTTCTGTGTGTCTGGGTTGATGCCTGTGGGTGGGGAGTAGATCAAGTATAAACAGAACCTAAGGAAATTGAGTTAGAACAAATGGCCTAGAGAAAGGCAGTCAACAAAACAACCTCAGCCATCCCTGTACACAGATATCCCTGTGTGTGGTAGATTGGCTATAGATAATGTGGTACAAATAAGCAGATATATTTCTGGGGTTCCATCTGCCATATATGCTGGTTGGCTGGTCCCTGTTTGAATACATTTGGTGCTGAACTGTGGATCTTTTGACTACAGAGGGATTTTCATTTCATACTGCTGGTGCAAACAGTTTGTTCGTGATACTTGCTGCAACCTATCAGGTGTTAGCTTATTTACTGGGTCACTGTAGATAGATAATATCTTCATAGGGCTGGTTAAAGGTTTGTTAATGGTAATTTCCAATAATGAACCTTATATATGGTCGTGTAAGCATGTTTCAATACAATAAAGTCTATTGGGCAACAGCGGTCGTGCCCTGCGATGACTAACAGTAATAGTAACATAGTATTGGAGGTTGTATAAAGACATATGTCCATCTAGTCCAACCTTTATACCCTACCCATAATGTCTGTATAACAGTTTTACATAGTAACATAGTATTGGAGGTTGTATTAAAGACATATGTCCTCTAGTCCAACCTTATACCCTACCCATAATGTCTGTATAACAGTTACATAGTAACATAGTATTGGAGGTTGCATAAGACATACGTACATGTAGTCCAACCTTTATATCCTACCCATAATGTCTGTATAACAGTTACATAGTAACATAGTATTGGAGGTTATATAAAGAACATACATCCATCTAGTCCAACCTTTATACCCTACCCATAATGTCTGTATAACAGTTACATAGTAACATAGTATTGGAGTTTGTATAAAGACATACGTCCATCTAGTCCAACCTTTATACCCTACCCATAATGTCTGTATAACAGTTACATAGTAACATAGTATTGGAGGTTGTATAAAGACATACGTCCATCTAGTCCAACCTTTATACCCTACCATAATGCTTGTATAACAGTTACATAGTAACATAGTATTGGAGGTTGTATAAAAGATATACGTCCATCTAGTCCAACCTTTATACCCTACCCATAATGTCTGTATAACAGTTACATAGTAATAGTATTGGAGGTTGTATAAAGACATATGTCCATCTAGTCCAACCTTTATACCCTACCCAATGTCTGTATAACAGTTACATAGTAACATAGTATGGAGGTGTATAAAGACATACGTCCATCTAGTCCAACCTTTATACCCTACCCATATGTCTGTATAACAGTTACATAGTAACATAGTAATTGGAGGTGTATAAGACATACGTCCATCTAGTCCAACCTTTATACCCTACCCATATGTCTGTCTAACGCACCATAGTAACATAGTATTGGAGGTTGTATAAAGACATACGTCCATCTAGTCCAACCTTTACTACCCTACCCATAAGCTGTTAAACAGTTACATAGTAACATATATTGGAGTGTGGTATAAAGACATACGTCCATCTAGTCCAACCTTTATACCCTACCCATAATGTCTGTATAACAGTTTACATAGTAACATAGTATTGGAGGTTATATAAAGACATACGTCCATGCTAGTCCAACCTTTATACCTCCCCATAATGTCTGTATAACAGTTACATAGTAACATAGTATTGGAGGTTGTATAAGACATACGTCCATCTAGTCCAACCTTTATACCTACCCATAATGTCTGTATAAATTACATAGTAACATGGTATGGAGGTTATATAAGACATACCGTCCATCTAGTCCAACCTTTATACCCTACCCATAAGTCTGTATAACAGTTACATAGTAACATAGTATTGGAGGTTGTATAAAGACATACGTCCATCTAGTCCACACCTTTATACCCACCCATAATGTCTGTATAACAGTCATAGTAACATAGTATTGGAGGTTGTATAAAGACATACGTCCATCTAGTCCACCTTTAACCCTACCCATAATGTCTGTCTAACAGTCACATAGTAACATAGTATTGGAGGTTGTGTAAAGACATACGTCCATCTAGTCCAACCTTTATACCCTACCCATAATGTCTGTATAACAGTTACATAGTAACAGTGGCGTATCTACGTTAAAACATTCGGGGCATTGCCGGATGTTTGGCAAAGTGCCCCGAATGTTTTCGCCGCCTGTGCCCTTTGCAAGTGCCCCGAACTTCCGGATTTCCCGGCTGCGCGAACCTCTGGGAACGTCGCGCAGCCGGCGCAGTCGCACACAATGACATCATGCGCAATGCCGGCGCGCCAATGTCACGAGCGCGCCGGAGTGAGAGAGAGCTATCGGAGGGAATCCAGGGACAGGTATGTAGCAGTGCAGTGCAGAGCCAAGCCAGATTAGATAGATAGATAGATAGCAGTTATAGATAGATAGCAGTAGATAGATAGATGATAGATAGCATTAGATAGATAGATAGCAGTTAGGTAGATAATAGATAGCAGTTAGATAGATAGATAGATAGATAGCAGTTAGCTAGATGATAGATAGAAGTTAGATAGATAGATAGATAGATAGATAGATAGCAGTTAGCTCGATAGTAGATGGATACGATAGATCAGATAGCACTGCTATCTATCTATCTATTTTATATCTATCTATCTAACTGCTATCATAGCAGTTACGATAGATAGATAGATAGATAGATAGCGTTAGATAGATAGATAGATAGATAGAGAAGCGAGATAGACAAGAAGCAGATAGACATAGTTAAATAGATAACAAGAGGCAGATACAGTATACAAGAGAGAGAGGGACAGATAGAGATAGATATACAGAGAGAGGAGAGAGGAGAGATAGATATACAGAGAGAGAGAGGGACAGACAGGAGATAGATAGGGGCAGAGATCCCTGAAGAAAGGTACAAGAAGATCTCCCTGGCACAAGTTGTGGGCAAGCGTCTGACTACAACGAAAACAACACAGTAAGTTTGAAAACTGACCAAATTGCTACCAGTATATAATGAAATGCCAGTTTACTGTTGCCTTTGTGTCAATAATTTGTGTCTCTCTGTACAAAAACTCTCTGATCTCTATCTCTTCTGTCTATCTCACTGTCTTTCTGTCTGTTTTATCCTATCGGTGCTGTGTATCATGTTTGTGGTTGTCTTATCGTTGGATTTTTGCGTAACTCTCTATAATACCTAGTGAGGTGTGGCTTAATTGGGGGCGGAGAAAGGGCGTGGCCAAAAATGTCGCCGCACTACGCGCGGCACATGGAGTGCCAAGGTGCCCTATTCTTAGAACCTAGAGCTCCCTGCCATGTAACATAGTATTGGAGGTGGTATAAGACATACGTCCCTCTAGTCCAACCTTTATATCCTAACCATAATGTTGTATAACAGTTACATCAGTAATCATAGTATTGGAGTTGTATAAAAGACATACGTCCATCTTCGTCCAAACCTTATACCCTACCATAAAGTCTGGTATAACAGCTTATATAGGTAACATGTTATTGGAGTTTATAAAGACATCACGTCCATCATAGTCCCACCTTTATACCTCTACCCAATAATTACTGTTATAACAGTATCTAGGGACATTTGTATTGGAGGTTGTATAAAGACATACATCCATCTAGTCAAACAAACATTTATACCCTACCCATAATGTCTATCTAACAGTTACATAGTAACAAAGTAGTTGGAGATTGTAAATACATAGTTCATCCTAGTCTAACCTGTTACCCTACCCATAATGTTCTGGCTAACAGTTACAATAGTAACTAGTATTGGAATGGTTGTATAAAGAACATAACGCCACTAGTCCAACCTTTTATACCCTACCCATAAGGCTGTATATACAGTTACAAGTAAATCAGTATTGGGGGTTGTATAAAGACATACGTCCATCAGCCAACCTTATACCCTACCACATAATGTCTGTCTGAAGTTACATAAGTAACATAGTATGGAGCGTTAAGACTAAGTCCATCTAGTAAACCTGATTATACATGCCGCTTTCACGCTACCCTAAAAGTTGATCAAGGAGAAGGCCCCCCAAAAAAACACGCTAAAAGAAAAAAACAAAAAAAGGGGCCGCTGGGGTTGAAGAAAATCCTTCATGCTGTTCCAAATGGCCAATACGGAAAGATCCCTGTGTTATACCAGTAGTTCTCAAATATATATAGGTCCCCACCCAACTGGCAATAACGGTATAGTATAAATAATCAAGTATTCTCAATATATATAGTATCCTATATCCAACCAGTACCTCAGTATATGTATATACCAATAATTCTCAAAATTTATAGTAATCCTGTACCAACCAGAACACAGATATGATTAATACCATAATTCTCAATATTAGATAGTATCCCTTGCGGTACAACAACCAAGAACTACAGTTATGTGATTTAATACAACTATTCTCTCAATATGATATAGTATTCCTCTGTACCAACCAGAACTACAGTATCATGTCTTCAATCCAGTAATTACTCATATTATATGAGATCCCCGTACCACACCCTGAAACTACAGTATAGTATGATACCGTAATTCTCATATTATATGTATCCCCAGAACAACGGAACTTTTTGAACGGTAATATGTAGTAAAAATCAGTAATTTCAAATATTATATAGTATCCCTTGTACCAACACAGAAACTACAGTATATGTATTAATACCAGCAATTTCGCTTATATAGTGTTTCCTTGTTACCAACTGAACTACAGTATATGTATTAATACTGTAATTATCAATATTATAGTATTCCCTTGTACCACCAGACACTACAGTATATGTATTAATACAGTTAAATAATTCTCAATATTATATAGGATCCTTTGTACCAACCAGAACTACAGTAATGTATTATACCAGTAATTCTCAATATTATATAGTATCCCTAACCAACCAGAACTACAGCATATGTACTAATACCAGGAATTCCTCAATATGTATAGTATCCTGTACCAAACAGAACTACAGTATGTATTAATACGCAGTTTCTTCTCAATAATATATAGTATCCCGTACCAACTGGAAATACGGAATATGTATAAATAACAGTAATATCATCATTTATGCGTAGCCCGTATGACCAACCAAGAACTACGATAGTTTATACCAATAATCTGCAATATTAGTATTCTAACCCGACAAAAACCTATCCAAGTATTGGGTATGAATACCAGTTATCTCTTTTTACCTACATGTAATCAGATATGATTAATCGCTAATCTAGAGTATCCCCCGTACCAACTGTCCACGGTAGTGATAATTACCATTCATTATATTCGCTCAACTATATATTATTATAACCAGTAATTCTCAAATTGTATCGTAACAATACGTGAATGTATTTCCAGACCATTTAGTATCTACAAACTTCGAAATACGCGTATATGTATAAATACCAATTAATTCTCAATATTATATAGGTTTCCTATACCAACCCAATACTACCGTAGATGTTATTACTACAAGTAATCTCAATATTATAGAGTTTATCCCTCGTGTATCGTTCCCCTCGTGTATCGTTCCCTTCGTGTATCGTTCCCTTCGTGTATCGTTCCCCTCGTGTATCGTACCCTTCGTGTATCGTTCCCCTCGTGTATCGTTCCCCTCATGTATCGTTCCCTTCATGTATCGTTCCCTCGTGTATCGTTCCCCTCATGTATCGTTCCCTTCATGTATCGTTCCCCTCGTGTATCGTTCCCTCTTCGTGTATCGTTCCCCTCGTGTATCGTTCCCTTCGTGTATCGTTCTCCACCTACTGTTCCATATAACTCCCCCTACTGTCTTCATATAACCCACCCCAGTACCTCTACCTATTGCTCACATATACTCCACCTACTGCTCACACATAACACCACACTACTGCTCCTATAACTCCACCGTACTGCTCCATATAACCCCCCCCAGTACCCAGACTCGACCTATTGCTCCATATACTCCAACCTACTGCTCACAGTATACCACCCCAGTACCTTCCACCTATTCATCCATATAACTCCACCCTTGCTCTATATACTTCCACCTCACTGCTCCATAGAATCCACCCCAGTAGTCTCACCTATTGCCTCCATATTAACTCCACCTACTGCGTCCATAATAACACCTTCCATGTACAACACTTGCTGCAATGTTTAACTGCTAATGCCTGCACATGATCGAACACCTCTGCACAATGCTCCATAAGACTTTCTTCTAATCTAACTAATGTTCTATACATTTAACTCTAAGTTACCAAGCTTAACTACACTGGATATTACCACATAAAACTTTATTTTACGTATTTGACAGATATTTCCATTCCAACACTCCATTCAGACCCCTTACCCCCCCAAATACCAATATGATGTCCTGGGATTTCACGTGAAGGGGTTACTTCTTTGGGGTTGTTTAAAGTCATATGAACTGCACGTCGCGGCAGGACGGTGCTCTTTGGCTATGTGTTTGGCCATTGTCCCTTACCGGTCTCCCAGCCACACAATCCTGCCACCTCTGTTACTTGGCCTCTCTCTGCCCCCCTGATTCTTGTCCATGTGGCCGGCCCTTTAGTCCTTAGTTTGTGTGGTATTTGACTCCGGGTGTTGCTTCCTCGGGAGTGGTATCTTCTGGTGGTCCTACATATCCTCCTTCTCTGTCGCACTGTCCTCACTGTGATAATCCAGCTATTTTGACTTTAGGATGAGTCCAAGCTGGCTCGTGTTCCCAAGTGCAGCTTTCACAGCTGCTGGTGTGAGGGGGGTGAGGGGTCGGCATGTGCAAAATATGGGGACGTATTGGTGGGGTGCTGCATTTCAGTGGCTGAGAGCGAGCAGGTGCTAGCTGGGAAAGTCGTCATCTCTCTTTGGCCGTCTGTTGGGGACCACAGTAGTCCTCCCATCCTCGTACAGAATGCCTCCACCTCCTGTGGGCTGACAACATTGCTGCACTTTGGTTAACTGAGAGCACATGTGGAGCAATTCCCTGTCTGTGGTCCTGCCATCCATATAGGAGCCCGGGCTCTGCTGTCTCTGAGGACTGATCTGACAGGTCAGAGAGAGGAGCCACATGGGGAATATCCTTCCATGCTGCTCCTTCCCCCCACTGTCGCTTCATAGGATCCGACATTCATGCCCAGCAATGAGCTGGTTATGTTCCATTCTCAACCACTCTGCACAATAAGATATGTAGGCTCCAAGTCATGTTATTTCCTAGACCTTTCCCTGTTCCAGAAAAGAGGCTGCGAGATATTAGCCCAAAGCCGTACTTGAGTTGAAGCAGTGCTCCTTTCTCAGCCTCCCTTTTTTCCGTCGTCTAGGGCTGCAACATTCCCCTCCCCGTGCATGAAAACTCCTTTTCCTCTCTGGAACTTTTGGCTGCTTCTTATGTTTTTCCTCCTCTTCCTTCCCAGTAGCTGGCATCTTTTTTTCATCCGAAATAACTCCCTTTTTCCTTCGGCCAGCCCCGGACGACCCACCACAAGCCCTGACTCTTACTCTCTCGCTTCCTCACCGCTTGGTTTGAATAAGGCAGAAGTGGAGAATTCCATACGTTGTTTTGCTAGACTTGTGGCTATTGCTTTTTAGCTAGGAGTGATTTAATGAACGGAACGAAGGAAAAGGGCAGGTGCAACTCAGTCCTTTAAGAGAATAGTAGAATTTCTCCTTTAAATTGTGGTCCTTCCCCCAGCGGTGTGAGCCATTTTAAAGGCACTCCTGTAATAAATACAACCGGCCAATGCTCTGGACAGTCTTGTTACTGTGAACAACGTCCAGTATGATATTCCTTTCTCCACACCGTTCTTTCACATGTCTATCCTCAATGGCCAATGTCTCTTAATTCATTATCTACTCGGTGTCCTCTTTTCACGTCTCTTTGCCAGTGAATGGATAAGTGAGTCTTTGATTCTCCTGTAGAGACGTTAATGCCTCTCTCTCTCTTACTCCTCAGGTAATGAATCCTTTCCTGTGTCCTCCAACAGTTTTAACTCTTATAATGGACCACCTAAAAGAAAGAAAAAATAAATATAAAACACTAACTATTTTCCCCCGCCCCCCCATATCTTACATAATGTTTACTCTTGCCGGGCAGCCGCCTCCGTTTGACCTGGTTTTATTTTTGCAGATATTGCTTTAATTATAGTTTTGTAACATCTCTGTGCTTTTCCATACATGATTTACTTGTACAATATAAAGAGGGTTGAAGACTGTACATAGTGTACACTTTAATTAATGTGCAGGGGGTATTTGAGTACACAGAGAGTGTTTCGGGCACCCCTCTGCCAGAGGATTGTACCAGCCTCGAGTAGGTGCAACAGGAGCAGACTGCGTCTGGGCCCCCTCTGTCCAGAAGGATTGCCGTACCAGCTCAGAGGTAGGTGCAATCAGAGCAACATGCCCTTGCCGGGCCTCTAATAATACATCACATAACGAATCCAACATCCTCCACTGGTTAAATAGAGCAGACAATATCGGTAATACAGGTAATGCGATATGGTAAGCTCCAACCGCCATAAATATTCAAGGGAACATTGACTGACAGCCTGGATAACCCAGTGTGTTTTAAACCCCCCATTACTACACAGGGGCAAATATCCTTATTAACGATTATCAGTCATCAATGCATAGATATGAATGCGTGCAGTGTTGTTTATCATGGAATGTTACAGTTATTACAAGGAAGTATACACTGGTCAATCTCTCCCTTATGAACCTTTCTGAGACAATTCCCAGTATGGAGACAATTCAATCATATCCCTCCCCCTATATTACAAAGACGTAGACTCACAGTGTGAGACGTGCACTGAGAAGGGTCCTGATCAGTCCCGGTATAAATGTTCAGTGTGTTTACTATGTGAGTACCACCCAACACTTCCTCCCTCCCTCCTAGTGAGTCCACGTGCCTACTCCTCACCATGTGAAGAGCCGTGTCAGGCAAAGAAACTAGGTCAGCACTTTGGTAACAACGTGGCTCCCTGCCAAGACCCACTGCCCTGATGCACTGGAACAAATTCCCCACCGAGACCCCTGCCCTGATGCACTGGGAAACAATTCCCACCGAGACCCCACTTCCTGCCTGCTGGGACATAATACCCACGAGACCCCTGCCCCTGTACACTGGGACCATTAATCCCCACCGTAGCCCACTGCCCTGCTACCACTGTGACATATTCCCCACTGAGAGACCCACTGCCTGATACCCTGGGACATAAATCCCCACCGAGACCCACTGTCTTCCTGAACACTGGACATATCCCCACGGAGACCCATGCCCTTATACACTGGGGACATATCCCACCAGAGACACACTGCCCTGATGCACTGGAACAAATTCCCCACCGGAGACCCACTGCCCTGATACACTGAGACATTCCCCACTGGAGACCCACTGCCCTGATCCAACTGGGACATAATCCCCACCGAGGAAAACCACTGCCCTGATACACTGGTCATAATCCCCACTGGGCTAGACCCACGCCTGATACACTTGGACTATTCCCCCCAGAGCACCCACTTGCCCTGATGGCCTGGTACAAATCCGCCCGGAGACCACTGCCCTGATTACCTGAACATATTACTCACCAGAGACCCCCTGCCCTGACTACTGGGACATCTTCCCCACCGAGACCCACTTGCCCTGATCCTGGGACATATTCCCTTGCCAGATACCCCCTGCCCTGATACACTGGGACATATGTCCCTGCCAGAGACCACTGCCCTGAACACTGGAGACATATTCCCCTGCAGTAGACCCACTGCCCTGATACACTGGGACATATCTCCTGCCAGGACCCACGGCCCTATACACTGGACATGTCCCACCAGAGCCCCACGTGCCCTGCGATACACTGGGACTATTCCCTGCCGAAACCCACTGGCCCTGATACACTGGAACTTAATCCCACCGATAACCACTGCCCTTATACACGTGTGACATATTCCCCACGAGACCCCTGCCCTGATACCCTGGAACGCTAGCCCACCTGGAAACCACTGCCCTGTACACTGGTGACATATTCCCCACCAGAACCCCTGCCCTGATACACTGGGACCTATCCCCACCAGAGACCCACCTACCCTGAGATGACATCACAACAGTTATTTGGAACCGTATTCAGTTTTGCAGACATCTGTAATAGTCAATGGGCTGGAGAAGGGACGGTTTTGTCCCACATGTGTCCTCTTACTTCCATTTCCATGTGAATTTGTTTCCTTAGATTTACAAAATGACAAGGAAATGTAAATTTACCAGGAATCTTCTCTACCAACCCAAACAACACCGGTAGAATGTGGGGGGTTTGCTCCTTGCCCTCATATTTCGTGTAGGTTTTTATCTCCTGGTAAATTAAAGGGGTGCTGGTTAAAGAACAATTCCTTGTAATTTACATTTCCTTGTCATTTTGTATCTGAATGAAACAACATTCACATGGAAATGGAAATAAGAGACACATGTGCTGGACAAAACCTTCCTTCTCCAGCCCTTTACTATACAGATGTCTTCAAAAATGAATACGGTTCCAAATACTGTTTTGTCATCTCAGGGTAGTGGGTCTCTGGTGGGGAATATGTCCCAGTGTATCAGGGCAGTGGGTCTCTGGTGGGGAATATGTCCCAGTGTATCAGGGCAGTGGTTCTCCGGTGGGCATTAAGTCCCAGTGTATCAGGGCAGTGGGTCTCCGTTGGGGAATATGTCCCAGTGTATCAGGGCAGTGGTTCTCCGGTGGGCATTAAGTCCCAGTGTATCAGGGCAGTGGGTCTCTGGCAGGGAATATTCCCAGTGTATCAGGGCAGTGGTCTCTGGTGGGGAATTGTCCCGTGTATCAGGGCAGTGGGTTCTGGCAGGGAATATGTCCCAGTGTATCAGGGCAGTGGGTCTCTGGCAGGAATATGTCCAGTGTATCAGGGCAGTGGGTCTCTGGCAGGGAATATGTCCCAGTGTATCAGGGCAGTGGGTCTCTGGCAGGGAATATGTCCCAGTGTATCAGGGCAGTGGGTCTCCGGTGGGGAATATGTC
This sequence comes from Hymenochirus boettgeri, assembly GCA_019447015.1. Taxonomy (NCBI): domain Eukaryota; kingdom Metazoa; phylum Chordata; class Amphibia; order Anura; family Pipidae; genus Hymenochirus; species Hymenochirus boettgeri. Next base: position 261,437,531 of record CM033471.1, on the reverse strand, counting down.
CCAGTGTATCAGGGCAGTGGGTCTCTGGTGAGTAATATGTTCCAGTGTATCAGGGCAGTGGGTCTCCGGTGGGGAATTTGTTCCAGTGCATCAGGGCAGTGGGTCTCTGGTGGGGAATATGTCCCAGTGTATCAGGGCAGTGGGTCTCCGGTGGGGATTATGTCCAGTGTACAGGGCAGTGGGTCTCCGGTGGGGATTATTCCCAGTGTATCAGGGCAGTGGGTCTCCAGTGGGGAATATGTCCCAGTGTATCAGGGCAGTGGGTCCGGTGGGGAATTTTGTTCCAGTGCATCAGGGCAGTGGGTCTCTGGGGTGGATGATGTCCGGTGTATCAGGGCAGTGGGTCTCCGGTGGGGATTATGTTCCAGTGTATCAGGGCAGTGGGTCTCCGTGGGGGATTATGTCCAGTGATCAGGGCAGTGGGTCTCCATGGGGAATATTCCCAGTGTATCAGGGCAGTGTCTCCGGTGGGATATGTCCCGTGTATCAGGGCTGTGGTCATCCGTGGGATTATGTCCAGTGCATCAGGACAGTGGGTCTCGGTGGGGAATTTGTTCCAGTGCATCAGGGCATGGCGGTCGGGAGAATTTGTTCAGGCATCAGGGCAGTGGGTCTGTGGCAGGGAGCCCACGTCTGTTTACCAAGTGCTGACCTAGTTTCTTTGCCTTGCACGGCTCTTCACATGGTGAGGAGTAGGCACGTGGACTCACTAGGAGGGAGGAGGAAGTGTTGGGTGTGTACTCACATAGTAACACACTGACACATTTATTTACAGGGCACTGATCAGACCCTTCTCACTGTGCACGTCTCACACTGTAGTCTCATGTCTTTGTAATATCAGGGGAGGGGATGATTGAATTGTCTCCATACTGGAATCTGTTCTCAGATAAGGTTCTAAGGGGAGAGATTGACATGTTATCACTTCTCTTGTAATAAACTGTAACATTCCATGTAAACAACTGCACGCATTCATTATCTGCATTGAATGACTGATAATCCGTTTAATAAGGATATTTGCCCCTGTGTAGTATGGGGGGTAAAACACCTGGTTATTCCAGGTGTCAGTCATGTTCCCTTTAATATTTTATGGGCTGTGAGCTCTACATATCGCATTACCTGATTACCAGATATCTGTCTGCTCTATTTTAACCAGTGGAGGGGATGTTGTATCAGTGATGTATATAGAGGCCCTGCAAGGTGCATGTTGCTCCTGTCTGCACCACCTCTGACTGTTACAATCCTCTGGCAGAGGGGTGCCCAGACGCATGTCTGCTCCTGTCGCACCCTACCTCTGAGCTGGTCACAATCCTCTGGCAGAGGGGTGCCCAGTAAACATCTCTCGCTGTACTCTAAATACCTCCCTGCACATCAATTACAAAGTGTACCTATGTACATGTCTTCAACCCTCTTTCTATTGTACACGTTAATATCATGTATGGAACAGCACAGAATGTTACAAAACTAATTAAAGCAATCTGCAAAAATAAACCAGGTCAAACGTGAGGCGGCTGCCGGCAAGAGTAACATTATTAAGATATGCAGGGCGGGGAAAATAGTTAGTGTTTTAATTTATTATTTTTCTTTCTTTTAGGTGTGTCCATATAAGAGTAAAACTGTTGAGACACAGGAAAGGATTCATTACCTGAAAGGATTAAGAGGAGAGGCATTAACTTCTCTACAGGAGAATCAAGACTCACTTATCCATTCACTGGCAAAGAGACGTGAAAAGAGACACCGAGTAGATAATGAATTAAGAGACATTTGGCCATTGAGGATAACGACATTGAAAGAACTGCTGGAGAAAGGATTACTACTGGACGTGTTCACAGTACACAAGACTGTCCAGAGCATTTGGCCGGTTGTATTTATTCAGGAGGCTCTGTAAAATGCTCACACCGCCTGGGGGAACTCCACAATTAAAGGAAACTTCTACTTATTCTCTTAAAAGACTGAGTTGCACCTGACCCTTTTCCTTCGTTCCGTTCATTAATCACCTCCTACTAAAAAGCAAGTAGCCACAGTCTAAGCAAAACAACCATGAATCTCCACTTGCTTATTCACCAAGCGGTGAGGAGCAAGAGTAAGAGTCAGGGCTTGTGGTGGGTCCTCCGGGGCTGGCCGCAGGAAAAGGGAGTTTATTTCGATGAATGAAAGGAGTGGCAGCTACAGGGAGAAGAGGAAGAAAAACAACGAAGCAGCCAAAAGGTCCAGAGAGAAAAGACGTTTTCATGACCTAGTGCTGGAGGGGAAGGTGCAAGCCCTAGACGAGGAAAACGGGAGGCTGAGAAGTGAGCTGCTTCAACTCAAGTTACGCTTTGGGCTCATCTCTGCAGCCTCCTTTCTGGAATCAGGGAAAGGTCTAGGGAATAACATGACTTCGGAGCCTACATCTCTATTGTGCAGTGGTGAGAATGGAACATACACCAGCTCTTCCTGGGCATGAATTCGGACTCCTCTGAAGCAGACAGTGGGGGAGGAGCAGCCATGGAAGGATATTCCCCATGTGGCTCTCTCTCTGACCTGTCAGATCAGTCCTCCAGAGACAGCCCAGAGCCAGGCTCCTATATGGATGGCAGGACCACAGACAGTGAATTGCTCACATGTGCCCTTCAGTTAACCAAGTCAGCAATGTTGTCAGCCCCACGAGGTGGAGTCATTCTGTACAGGAGGGGAGGACTTACTGTGGATCCCAACAGAGGCAAAGAGAAGATGACGACTTCCCAAGCTATGCACTGCTCGCCTCTCAGCCACTGAAATGCAGCACCCCACCAATACGTCCCCTATTTTTGCACATGCCGACCCTTCACCCCCTCACTACCAGCAGCTGTTGAAAGCTGCACTTGGGAACACAGAGCCACTGGACTCTCCTAAATCAAATATGCTGGATTATCACAGTGAGGACAGTGCTGACAGAGAAGGAGGATATGGTTATGGACCACCAGAAGATCCACCTCACCAGGAATCATCACCCGAGTCAAATTAACACACAAACTAAGACTAAGCAGGCACAGATGCAAGAATCAAGGGGGGCAGAGAGAGCCAAGTAACAGAGTGCAGGATTGTGTGCTGAGACCTTAAGGACATAATGCCAAACACTATAGCCAAAGAGCACCGTTCTCCTGTGCAGTACATGTGACTTTAAACAACCCCAAAGACTTAACCCCTTCACTGTGAAATCCCAGGACATCATATTGTATTTGGGGGTAAGGGGTTGTAATGGAGTGTTGGAATTGTAAATATCTGTAAATAGTAAAATAAAGTGTTATGGTAATATCCAGTGAGTTAATGCTTGGTATGACTTAGAGTTAAATGTATAGAACATTTAGTTAGAAAAAAGGTCTTATGGAGCAGTGCAGAGGTGTTTGATCATGTGCAGCATTAGCAGTTAAACATTGCAGCAAGTGTTGGTAATGGAAGGTGTTATATGGAGCAGTAGGTGGAGTTATATGGAGCATAGGTGGAGCTACTGGGGTGGATTATATGGAGCAGTAGGTGGAGTTATATAGAGCAATGGGTGGAGTTATATGGATGAATAGGTGGAGGTACTGGGGTGGGTTATATGGAGCAGTAGGTGGAGTTATATGGAGCAATAGGTCGAGGTACTGGGGTGGGTTATATGGAGCAGTAGGTGGAGTTATATGGAGCAGTAGGTGGGTTATGTGGAGCAGTAGGTGGAGTTATATGGAGCAATAGGTAGAGGTACTGGGGTGGGTTATATGGAGCAGTAGGGGGAGTTATATGGAACAGTAGGTGGAGCTATATTGAGCAGTGGTGAGCTTTTTGGGTGGATTAAATGGAGCTGTAAGTGGAGTTTCTGCGGACAATAGGTGGAGTTATGGGGAGATTTACATAGCATAATAGGGAGGGATTATTTACCTGGACAAATTAAGAGAATTTGGTACATTGGGAATATTTACAGTGAACATTTGTGACACAATTAAACATTTGTAGTGTTAGGACAGAAGTTTCAGTTCTTCGTTACAAGAACTTGTACAGTTTGTGCCTCTCCCATTGTACAGCCAGTAACACAGCCGTACTAGGTCACGTAGAATTGGGTCATATCCCTGCCCAGCTGGTGCAGAGCCGAGCGCTATTCCCCAAGGCGGCAACACCAACATTTCTATCTGGGTTACACCGGGAGAAAGGAAATTGGCAGAGCGAGAAGCAGGAAGGTAAATAGGAGATTGGAGTACTTGATGTCGAGGGAAGGGGAGGTTGTATATAATACACACACTATAACAACATACAGAGCATTGGACTCTGGGTAAAGATGGCCTGCGGCCTCGTGCTTTATATAGTCACGGAACTCCTTGTTGACTTCTAATATCCTTATAATTTACAGTTGGGGGTGCATTATCCACTATATTATTTATTAGTTTCAAGAATACGTGGTACAGCTACACTTTAACCAGCAGAAGAGGTGATGTGTGTAAATAACAACAGGTCCCTCCTGATAAACGGGAACAATAAACACAGGGTATGGAGAATCTCAATATTGGGAAATAATTATAAATTCATTAAAAAGAAATGGGAGAAAATCCTGGTCTGTCCAAAAAAGCTGAAAATCTAATAAAGCAACAAAATTGCAAGTATCGGAATAAACACATTGCAGTACAGGTCACTGATTCATTTCACTGGTAGAGGGTAACACCAATGGCAGTTACAGTTCACACATATTGAAGGGCAGATGATACAGATAGAATAACAGATAATAGATATTTTCACAATGAACCAACATTACAGGGTCCCATGGAGAGAAAATGTAATTCATCAGATTTCATATGACATAGAATGATAGTGTTAAGACAACAATGTGTGTTTAAATGTCACCTCACTATGTCTAGCCTGTACCACCCAATCTCAACAAAGAGAGGGACAGATACAATACAGGAGGAGGGAACCATTGAAAGAAGGGAATCCTGTCCTGCAGAGCTTACACTCCAATATACAGAGGGACACAGATACAATACAGGGAGAGGGAACCATTGAAAGAAGGGAATCCTGTCCTACAGAGCTTACACTCCAATATAACAGAGGGACACAGATACAATACAGGGAGAGGGAACCATTGGGAGAAGGGAATCCTGTCCTGCAGACTTACACTCTAATATACAGAGGGACCAGATACAATACAGGGAGAGGGAACCATTGGGAGAAGGGAATCCTGTCCTACAGAGCTTACACTCCAATTACAGAGGGACACAGATACAATACGGGAGGGAGAGGAACCATTGGGAGAAGGGAATCCTGTCCTGCAAGCTTACACTCTAATATACAGAGGGACACAGATACAATACAGGGAGAGGGGACCATTGGGAGAAGGGAATCCTGTCCTGCAGAGCTTACACTCTAATATACAGAGGGACATAGATACAATACAGGGAGAGGGAACCATTGGGAGAAGGGAATCCTGTCCTGCAGAGCTTACACTCTAATATACAGAGACATATATACAATACAGGGAGAGGAGAACCATTGGGTTAAGGGAATCCTGTCCTGCAGAGCTTACAGTCTAATATACAGAGGGACACGGATACAATACAGGGAGAGGGAACCATTGGAGATGATCCTGCCTGTCTTCTTCTGTTTTTTCGACCAGATACCTGATACAGGGAGGGGGGACCTTGGGAGAGGGAATCCTGTCCTGCAGAGCTTACACTCTAATATACAGAGGGACACAGATACAATACAGGGAGAGGGAACCATTGGGAGAAGGGAATCCTGTCCTGCAGAGCTTACACTGTAATAAACAGAGGGACACAGATACAATACAGGGAGAGGGAACCATTGGGAGAAGGGAATCCTGTCCTGCAGAGCTTACACTCTAATATACAGAGGACATAGATACAATATAGGAGAGGGAACCATTGGAAGATGGGAATCCTGTCCTGCAGAGCTTACACTCTAATATACAGAGGGGCATAGATAGAATACAGGGAGAGGGAACCATTGGAAGATGGGAATCCTGTCCTGCAGAGCTTGCACTACATATACAGAGGGACGTAGATACAATACAGGAGAGGGAACCATTGGGAGAAGGAAATCCGTCCTGCAGAGCTTACACTGTAACATACAGAGGGACACAGATACAATACAGGGAGAGGGAACCATTGGGAGAAGGAATCCTGTCCTGCAGAGCTTACACGTAATAAACAGAGGGACACAGATACAATACAGGGAGAGGGAACCATTGGGAGAAGGGAATCCTGTCCTGCAGAGCTTACACTCTAATATACAGAGGGACATAGATACAATATAGGGAGAGGGAACCATTGGAAGATGGGAATCCTGTCCTGCAGAGCTTACACTCTAATATACAGAGGGGCATAGATAGAATACAGGGAGAGGGAACCATTGGAAGATGGGAATCCTGTCCTGCAGAGCTTGCACTACAATATACAGAGGGACGTAGATACAATACAGGGAGAGGGAACCATTGGGAGAAGGAAATCCTGTCCTGCAGAGCTTACACTGTAACATACAGAGGGACACAGATACAATACAGGGAGAGGGAACCATTGGGAGAAGGGAATTCTGTCCTGCAGAGCTTACACTCTAATATACAGAGGGACACAGATACAATACAGGGAGAGGGAACCATTGGGAGATGGGAATCCTGTCCTGCAGAGCTTACACTATAATATACAGAGAGACACAGATCAATACAGGGAGAGGGAACCATTGAAAGAAGGGAATCCTGTCCTACAGAGCTTACACTCCAATAACAGAGGGACACAGATACAATACAGGGAGAGGGAACCATTGGGAAATGGAATCCTGTTCTGCAGAGCTTACACTATAATATACAGAGGGACACAGATACAATACAGGGAGAGGGAACCATTGGGAGAAGGAATCCTGTCCTGCAGAGCTTACACTCTAATATACAGAGGGACACAGATACAATACAGGGAGAGGGAACCATTGGGAGAAGGGAATCCTGTCCTGCAGAGCTTACACTCTAATATACAGAGGGACACATATACAATACAGGGAGAGGGAACCATTGGGAGAAGGGAATCCTGTCCTGCAGAGCTTACACTCTAATATACAGAGGGACACAGATACCAAACAGGGAGAGGAAACCATTGGGAGAAGGGAATCCTGTCCTGCAGAGCTTACATTCTAGGAAGGAATACTACCGAAATGAATATGAATAGTATATATAGTATGAATACAGTGAAATGTGTGTTAGTTCATAAGATAATCTGACTTATATCCAAAAATAATATTGTATTTTGGGGAGGTAATTAACGCAAAGAGGGAAAGGTTTTTTCCATTCTCCCCCTATGATTATTATTTGATTATTCACACAGCTCCACATTTAGCAGGATATTAATAAAACTCCTCGCCCTTTCTGTGTCAAAGGAAGATAAACAGACACACACACGTGAGTTCATCTCTCGTGAGCAGCTTTGACTTATGCCTTTGGGTGACCTGGATCTTAAATCCAGGGAGTGGAGGAGAGCAGGAAAGCTACAAGAGGGAAACAATAAAGGAGAGCAACACTACATGAAGGGTCAATATAAGAAGGGAACAATACACAAGGGAACAATACACAAAGGGAACGTTACACGAGGGGACGATACACGATGGAACGCATACCTGAATGAAATTGAACAGGCGGAGCGACCTATTGCTCCATATAACTCACCTACTGCTTCCATATAACCCACCCCAGTACCTCTCCACCTATTCATCCATATAACTCCACCCATTGCCTATATAAACTCCACCTACTGCTCCATATAATCCACCCCAGTAGCTCCACCTATTGCTCCATTATAACTCCACTACTCCATACTGCTCCATATAACACCTTCCATTACCAACACTGCTGCAATGTTTAACTGCTAATGCTGCACATGATCAAACACCTCTGCACAGCTCCATAAGACCTTTCTTCTAACTAAATGTTTCTATACATTTAACTCTAAGTCATACCAAGCATTAACTCACTGGATATTACCATACCCTTTATTTTACTATTTACGATATTTACAATTCCAACACTCCATTTCATACCCCTTACCCCCAAATACAATATGATGTCCGGGATTTCACAGTGAAGGGGTTAAGTCTTTGGGGTTGTTTAAAGTCATCATGTACTCACAGGAGACGGTGTCTTTGGCTATAGTGTTTGGCATTATGTCCTTACAGGTCTCCAGCCACACAATCCTGCACCTCTGTTACTTGGCCTCTCTCTGCCCCCCTTGATTCTTGTCCATGTGGCCGCCCTTTAGTCTTAGTTTGTGTTGTAATTTCCATATAACTCCACCTACTGCTCCATATAACCCACCCCAGTACCTCGACCTATTGCTCCATATAAACTCCAAACTCCACCCATTGCTCTATATAACTCCACCTACTGCTCCATATAATCCACCCCAGTAGCTCCACCTATTGCTCCATATAACTCCACCTACTGCTCCATATAACACCTTCCATTACCAACACTTGCTGCAATGTTTAACTGCTAATGCTGCACATGATCAAACACCTCTGCACATGCTCCATAAGACCTTTCTTCTAACTAAATGTTCTATACATTTAACTCTAAGTCATACCAAGCATTAACTCACTGGATATTACCATAACACTTTATTTTACTATTTACAGATATTTACAATTCCAACACTCCATTTCATACCCCTTACCCCCAAATACAATATGATGTCCTGGGATTTCACAGTGAAGGGGTTAAGTCTTTGGGGTTGTTTAAAGTCATCATGTACTGCACAGGGAGACGGTGCTCTTTGGCTATAGTGTTTGGCATTATGTCCTTACAGGTCTCCAGCCACACAATCCTGCACCTCTGTTACTTGGCCTCTCTCTGCCCCCCTTGATTCTTGTCCATGTGGCCTGCCCTTTAGTCTTAGTTTGTGTGGTAATTTGACTCCGGGTGATGATTCCTGGTGAGGTGGATCTTCTGGTGGTCCATAACCATATCCTCCTTCTCTGTCAGCACTGTCCTCACTGTGATAATCCAGCATATTTGATTTAGGAGAGTCCAGTGGCTCTGTGTTCCCAAGTGCAGCTTTCAACAGCTGCTGGTAGTGAGGGGGTGAAGGGTCGGCATGTGCAAAAATAGGGGGACGTATTGGTGGGGTGCTGCATTTCAGTGGCTGAGAGGCGAGCAGTGCATAGCTTGGGAAGTCGTCATCTTCTCTTTGCCTCTGTTGGGGATCCACAGTAAGTCCTCCCATCCTGTACAGAATGACTCCACCTCGTGGGGCTGACAACATTGCTGCACTTTGGTTAACTGAAGGGCACATGTGAGCAAATTCACTGTCTGTGGTCCTGCCATCCATATAGGAGCCTGGCTCTGGGCTGTCTCTGGAGGACTGATCTGACAGGTCAGAGAGAGAGCCACATGGGGAATATCCTTCCATGGCTGCTCCTCCCCCACTGTCTGCTTCAGAGGAGTCCGAATTCATGCCCAGGAATGAGCTGGTGTATGTTCCATTCTCACCACTGCACAATAGAGATGTAGGCTCCGAAGTCATGTTATTCCCTAGACCTTTCCCTGATTCCAGAAAGGAGGCTGCAGAGATGAGCCCAAAGCGTAACTTGAGTTGAAGCAGCTCACTTCTCAGCCTCCCGTTTTCCTCGTCTAGGGCTTGCACCTTCCCCTCCAGCACTAGGTCATGAAAACGTCTTTTCTCTCTGGACCTTTTGGCTGCTTCGTTGTTTTTCTTCCTCTTCTCCCAGTAGCTGGCATCTTTCTTTTCATCCGAAATAAACTCCCTTTTCCTGCGGCCAGCCCCGGAGGACCCACCACAAGCCCTGACTCTTACTCTCTGCTCCTCACCGCTTGGTGAATAAGGCAGAAGTGGAGATTCCATGACGTTGTTTTGCTTAGACTTGTGGCTACTTGCTTTTTAGCTAGGAGGTGATTAATGAACGGAACGAAGGAAAAGGGTCAGGTGCAACTCAGTCTTTTAAGAGAATAAGTAGAAGTTTCCTTTAATTGTGGAGTTCCCCCAGGCGGTGTGAGCATTTTACAGAGGCCTCCTGAATAAATACAACCGGCCAAATGCTCTGGACAGTCTTGTGTACTGTGAACACGTCCAGTAGATATTCCTTTCTCCAGACAGTTCTTTCAATGTCGTATCCTCAATGGCCAAATGTCTCTTAATTCATTATCTACTCGGTGTCTCTTTTTCACGTCTCTTTGCCAGTGAATGGATAAGTGAGTCTTGATTCTCCTGTAGAGAAGTTAATGCCTCTCTCTCTTACTCCTTTCAGGTAATGAATCCTTTCCTGTGTCTCCAACAAGTTTTACTCTTATATGGACACACCTAAAAAGAAAGAAAAAATAAATAAATTAAAACACTAACTATTTTCCCCGCCCCCTGCATATCTTACATAATGTTACTCTTGCCGGCAGCCGCCTCACGTTTGACCTGGTTTATTTTTGCAGATTGCTTTAATTAGTTTTGTAACATTCTGTGCTGTTCCATACATGATATTAACGTGTACAAATAGAAAGAGGGTTGAAAGACATGTACATAGGTACACTTTGTAATTGATGTGCAGGGAGGTATTTAGAGTACAGCAGAGATGTTTACTGGGCACCCCTCTGCCAGAGGATTGTGACCAGCTCAGAGGTAGGGTGCAGACAGGAGCAGACATGCGTCTGGGCACCCCTCTGCCAGAGGATTGTAACCAGCTCAGAGGTAGGGTGCAGACAGGAGCAGACATGCACCTTGCAGGGCCTCTAATATACATCACTGATACCAACATCCCCTCCACTGGTTAAAATAGAGCAGACAGATATCTGGTAATACAGGTAATGCGATATGTAGAGCTCACAGCCCATAAAATATTAAAGGGAACATTGACTGACACCTGGAATAACCAGGTGTTTTACCCCCCATTACTACACAGGGGCAAATATCCTTATTAAACGGATTATCAGTCATTCAATGCAGATAATGAATGCGTGCAGTTTGTTTACATGGAATGTTACAGTTTATTACAAGAGAAGTGATAACATGTCAATCTCTCCCCTTAGAACCTTATCTGAGAACAGATTCCCAGTATGGAGACAATTCAATCATCCCCTCCCCCTGATATTACAAAGACAGGTAGGACTCACAGTGTGAGACGTGCACAGTGAGAAGGGTCTGATCAGTGCCCTGTAAATAAATGTGTCAGTGTGTTACTATGTGAGTACACACCCAACACTTCCTCCCTCCCTCCTAGTGAGTCCACGTGCCTACTCCTCACCATGTGAAGAGCCAGTGCAAGGCAAAGAAACTAGGTCAGCACTTGGTAAACAGACGTGGGCTCCCTGCCACAGACCCACTGCCCTGATGCACTGGAACAAATTCCCCACCGGAGTACCACTGCCCTTGATGCACTGGAACAAATTCCCCCCCGAGACCACTGCCTGATGCATCTGGGAAAATCACCCACCGGAGACGCCTACTGGCCCTTCGATAGTGCACTGGGACATAATCCCACGCGGAGACCCCACTGTCCCTGATACACTGGGACTATATTCCCTCCCCCACTGGAGCCCCCTGGGCCTGATACACTGGGACATAATCGCCCACCGAGACCCACTGCCCTGATACACTGAACATAATCCCCACCGGAGACCCATGCTGCCCTGATACACTGGGGACATATTCCCGACCACGAGTACCGGGCACTGCCTCTATGCACTGGAACAATTCCCCACCGGAGACCCCTGCCCTTATACACTGTGGACATTATTCCCCACGGAGACCCACTTGCCCTGATACACTGGGACATAATCCCCCACCGAGCCCCACTGGCCCTGATACACTGGACATAATCTCCGCTCATCTGGAACCCACTGCCCTGATACACTGGAATATTCCCACCACCCCACTGCCTGATGCGACTGGATACAAATTCCCACCGGAGACCCACTGCCCTGATACACTGGAACATATTACTCAACCCAGAGTACCCACCATTGGGCCGCTGAACACTAGGAACTATTCCCCACCGAGACCCACTGCCGCTGATGACACGGTGTCCTGCCAAGGCCGCGATACGGAATATTCCCTTCCAGAGCCCATCTGCCCTGATACACTGGGACATATTCCTGCCAGATGACCATCTGCCCCTGATACACTGTGACATATTCCCTGCCATGAGACCCCCCACTGCCCTGAGTCATCTGGGGGACTATTCCCGTCACCAGGTAGACCGCACTGCCGCTGATACAACTGGACATATCGTCCGCACGAACCCACTGCCCTGATACACTTGGGACATTTCCAGAGCCTCACTGCGGAGTACACTGCTTAATCCCGGATGACCACTGCTAACACGTGGACCTATTCCCCAACGGAGACCCCCTTGCGCTTATACACTGGGACTTTTAAAATATGCGCCACGCGGAGAACGTGGCATGCCCTGATAGCAACTGGAGCATATTCGCCACCATAGACCCATCCTCACCACTCCTCTGTATAGGCACTGGACTAATATTCTCCCCCCTCATCCAGAGGACTGGCACTAACCCACTACCCTGAGATGACAAAAACAGTTATTTGGAACCGTATTCATTTTTGAAGACATCTGTAATAGTAAATGGGCTGGAGAAGGAAGGTTTGTCCAGCACATGTGTCTCTTATTTCCATTTCCATGTGAATGTTGTTTCATTCAGATTACAAAATGACAAGGAAATGTAAATTACAAGGAAACATTCTATATAACCAGCACCCAAACAACACACTTTGTTCATCAAATTCAATTTATACACACATACTTCATACTATCTGTATATTAGAGTGTAAGCTGTGCAGGACAAAATTATCTTCTCCCAATGGTTCCCTCTCCCTGTATTGTATCTGTGTCCCTCTGTATATTAGAGTATAAGCTGTGCAGGACAGGATTATCTTCTCCCAATGGTTCCCTCTCCCTGTATTGTATCTGTGTCCCTCTGTATATTAGAGTGTAAGCTGTGCAGGACAGTATCAACCTTTATTACCCTAACCATTAACATAAGTCTGCTATAACAGTTACATGTAACATAGTATGGAGGTTTATAAAGACATACGTCCATCTAGCCTCCTTTTAACCCACCCAAATGTCTGTTAACAGTTACATAGTAACATAGTATTGGAGGTTGTATAATAGACATACTCCAATCAGTAGTCCCAACCTTTTATACCCGACCCGTAATGTCGTCTAACATTCAAGTAACATTAGTAGTGGATGATTGTATAAAGACTAATCCCATCTAGTCCAACTTTATACCCTACCCATAATTGTCTGTATAACAGATACATAGTAACATAGTATTGGAGGTTGTATAAAGACATACGTCCATCTAGTCAACCTTATCCTACCCATAAGTGTCTTGTTAACAGTACATAGTAACACTAGTATTGGAGGTTTATAGACATACGTCCATCAGTCAACCTTTATACCCTACCCATAAGTCTGTATAACAGTTACATAGTTATAGTATTGGAGGTTGTATAAAGACATACGTCCATCTAGTTCCAACCTTATACCCTCCCATAAGTCTGTATAACAGTACATAGTCACATAGTATTGGAGGTTGTATAAAGACATACTCCATCTAGTCCACCTTATACCCTACCCATAATGTCTGTATAACAGTTATAGTACTAGTATGGGGTGTATAAAGACATACGTCCATCTAGTCCAACCTTTATACCCTACATAATATCTGTATAACAGTTTAGATTAGTAACATAGTATTGGAGGTTGTATAAAAAGACATACGTCCATCTAGTCCACCTTCATCCTAACCCATAATGTCTTTAAACAGTTACATAGTAACATAGTATTGGAGGTTTATAAGACATATCCATCTATCCAACCTTTATACCCTACCTCATAATGTCTGTAACTGTTACATAGTACATAGTATTGGAGGTTGTAAAAGACATAGTCCATTCTCGTCCAACCTTTATACCCTACCATAATGTCTGTATAACAGGTACTAGTAACATAGTATGGAGGTTATATAAAGAACATACGTCCATCTAGTCCACCTTATACCTACCCATAATGTCTGTCTAACAGTTACATAGTAACATAGTATTGAGGTGTTTAAAGACAGTCCAATCTAGTCCAACCTTTATACCCTATCCATAAGTCTGTATAAACATTTACATAGTAACATATATTGGGGTTGTATAAACGACGTCCTCTAGTCCAACTATACCCTACCATAATGTCTGTATAACAGTTACATAGTAACATAGTATTGGAGGTTGTATAAGACATACGTCCATCTAGTCCACCTTTATACCCTACCCATAATGTTGCTAACAGTTACATAGTAACATAGTATTGGAGGTTGTAATAAAGACTACGTCATACTAGTCCAACTTTATACCCTACCCATAATGTCTGTATAACAGTTAATAGTAACATAGTATTGGAGGTTGTATCAAGACCTACGTCCATCTATTCCAACTTATACCCTACCCATATGTCTGTCTACAGTACTAGTAACATAGTATTGGAGGTTTATAAAGACATACGTCCATCTAGTCCACTTTATACCCTACCCATAATGTCTGTATAACAGTTACATAGTAACATAGTATTGGAGGTTGTATAAAGACATCGTCCATCTAGTCCAACCTTTATTACCCTGACCCATAATGTCTGTTATAACAGTACAATCGTAACAGAGTATTGGAGGTTGTTAAAGAACGACATATACGTCCATCTAGTCCAACATTTATACCCACCCTATAATGTCTGTATAACAACGATTCATAGTAAACATTATTGAGGTTGTATAAAGACCTACGTCCATCTAGTCACAACCTTTATTACCCTACATAATGTCTGTAACCTTTACATAGTAACATCTAGGGAGGTGTATAAAGACACCTACGTCAATCTAGTCCAACTTTATACCCTAACAATAATGTCTGTTATAAGTATAACAGTTACATAGAACATAGTATTGGAGGTGTATATAAGACATACGTCCCTTCTAGTCCAACCTTTATTACCCTACCCATTAATGTCTTGTTAAACAGTGACATAGTAATATAGTATTGGAGGTAATATAAAGACATATGTCAGCTAGTCCAAACTTTTATACCATTACTATAATGTCTGCATAACAGTTACATAGTAACATAGGATTGGAGGTTGTATAAAGACATATGTCATCTAGTTCCAAACCTTTATACCTCCCATATGGCATCTACACCGTTACATTAGTAACATAGTATTGAGGTTGTAATAAAGACATACGTCCCATCTAGTCCAACCTTTTCTACCCTACCCAAATGTCTGTTAACAGTTAACATATAAACATAGTATTGGAGGTTATAGAAAGTGACATACGTCCATTCTAGTCAACTTTATACCCTACCCAAATGATGTATAACAGTTACATTTTAAGTAAATTTAGTATGGAGGTTATATAAAGACATTACTTCCATCTAGTCCAACTCTTTATACCCTACCATAATGTCTGTATAAAAGGACATCAGTAATAGTATGGAGGTTGTATAAAGACAATGTCCATCCCTGAGGCAAACACTTTAGACCCTACCCATAATGTCCCATCTAACAGTTAATAGTAACATAGTATTGGAGGTTTGAGAAAGAAGCATACGTACATCGTCCAACCTTTTTTATACACTACCCATACGTCCATATAACAGTTAAAATTAACAACACCCCCCCCGCTATCTCCGCCGAGTTGTATAAAGGACCACATACGTCCACCCATATAGTCCAACCTTTATTACATGTAACTACCCATAAGCTCCCAGCCACCCCCCTCAACAGTTATTTTATTAGGGAAAAAGACGATGCAAACCCTTCGGGGCTGTGTGGAAATGGTTATAACACTAGTGTCCTGGCAGTTGTTAGGTCCAATTCCTGAAAGGGGAGTTGATTTAGAGTGAACTTTTTGGCACGGTTTCACACACATCTCCGTATGGACCTTAACCCGCACGCAGTCAGGCTGGCTACCAGATGCCAGGAAACAACTTGATCTCAGTCTTTACATATTCTTAGACAGGGTCAAAGCCCACGTATACAATGTTGGAAACAGTTGTGTCCTAGTAAAACTTCACATCTTAATCTCCACTTCCAAATCTGGGGCTTGATTTAGGGGCACATAAGTGTAAAAACAAAACAGTGCTGTGAAGGGAGAGAAATGTCTGAAAAATAAGAGGGAGGGAGACAAGGTTGGCAGAGATTGACTTAGGAGATTATTGCCTTGGGTTGTAATTAAAGATGAAATGGGCAAACATTTCTTTTTTTTTAGCGTATGAGTGTAAGCTCTGCAGGACAGGATTCCCTTCTCCCAATGGTTCCCTCTCCCTGTATTGTATCTGTGTCCCTCTGTATATTAAGTGTAAGTCTGCGACAGGATTCCCTTCTCCCAATGGTTCCCTCTCGCTGTATTGTATCTGGTACTCTCTGTATATTAAGTGTAAGCTCTGCAAGGACAGGATTCCCTTCTCACAGTGGTTCTTTCCTCTCCCTGTACCTGTGTTGTATCTGTGTCCCTCTGTATATTAGAGTGTAAGCTCTGCAGGACATGATTCCAATCTCCCAATGGTTCCCTCTCCCTGTATTGTATCTGTGTCCCTCTGTATATTAGAGTGTAAGCTCTGCAGGACAGGATTCCCTTCTCCCAATTGTTCCCTCTCCCTGTGTTGTATCTGTGTCCCTCTGTATATTAGAGTGTAAGCTCTGCAGGACATGATTCCAATCTCCCAATGTTTCCCTCTCCCTGTATTGTATCTGTGTCCCTCTGTATATTAGAGTGTAAGCTCTGCAGGACATGATTCCCTTCTCCCAAGGTTCCCTCTCCCTGTATTGTATCTGTGTCCCTCTGTATTTAGGAGTGTAAGCTCTGCAGGACAGGATTCCCTTCTCCCAATGGTTTCCTCTCCCTGTATTGTATCTGTGTCCCTCTGTATATTAGAGTGTAAGCTCTGCAGGACAGGATTCCATTCTCCCAATGGTTCCCTCTCCCTGTATTTTATCTGTGTCCCTCTGTATATTAGAGTGTAAGCTCTGCAGGCAGGATTCCCTTCTCCCAATGGTTCCCTCTCCCTGTATTGTATCTGTGTCCCTATGTATATTAGAGTGTAATCTCTGCAGGACAGAATTCCCTCCTCCCAATGGTTCCCTCTCCCTGTATTGTATCTGTGTCGCTTTGTATATTAGAGTGTAAGCTCTGTAGGACAGGATTCCCATCTCCCAATGGTTTCCTCTCCCTGTATTGTATCTGTGTCCCTCTGTATATTAGAGTGTAAGCTCTGCAGGACAGGATTCCCTTCTCCCAATGGTTCCCTCTCCTTGTATTGTATCTGTTACCCTCTGTATATTAGAGTGTAAGCTCTGCAGGACAGGATTCCCTTCTCCCAATGGTTCCCTCTCCCTGTATTGTATCTGTGTCCCTCTGTATATTAGAGTGTAAGCTCTGCAGGACAGGATTCCCATCTCCCAATGGTTCCCTCTCCCTGTATTGTATCTGTGTCCCTCTGTATATTAGAGTGTAAGCTCTGCAGGACAGGATTCCCTTTTCCCAATGGTTCCCTCTCCCTGTATTGTATCTGTGTCCCTCTGTATATTAGAGTGTAAGCTCTGTAGGACAGGATTCCCTTCCCCCAATGGTTCCCTCTCCCTGTATTGTATCTGAGTCCCTCTGTATATTAGAGTGTAAGCTCTGCAGGACAGGATTCCCTTTTCCCAATGGTTCCCTCTCCCTGTATTATATCTGTGTGCCTCTGTATATTAGAGTGTAAGCTCTGCAGGACAGGATTCCCTTCTCCCAATGGTTCCCCCTCCCTGTATTGTATCTGCGTCTCTCTGTATATTAGAATGTAAGCTCTGCAGGACAGGATTCTCTTCTCCCAATGGTTCCCTCTCCCTGTATTGTTTCTGTGTCCCTCTGTATATTAGAGTGTAAGCTCTGCAGGACAGGATTCTCTCCTCCCAATGGTTCCCTCTCCCTGTATTGTATTTGTGTCCCTCTGTATATTAGAGTGTAAGCTCTGCAGGACAGGGTTCCCTTCTCCCAATGGTTCCCTCTCCCTGTATTGTATCTGTGTCCTTCTGTATATTAGAGTGTAATCTCTGCAGGACAGGATTCCCCTCTCCCAATGGTTCCCCCTCCCTGTATTGTATCTGTGTCTCTCTGTATATTAGAATGTAAGCTCTGCAGGACAGGATTCTCTTCTCCCAATGGTTCCCTCTCCCTGTATTGTATCTGTGTCCCTCTGTATATTAGAATTTAAGCTCTGCAGGACAGGATTCCCATCTCCCAATGGTTCCCTCTCCCTGTATTGTATTTGTGTCCCTCGCTCTGTATATTAGAATGTAAGCTCTGCAGGACAGGATTCCCTTCTCCCAATGGTTCCCTCTCCCTGTATTGTATCGTATCTGTGTCCCTCTGTATATTAGAATGTAAGCTCTGCAGGACAGGATTCCCTTCTCCCAATGGTTCCCTTTCCCTGTATTATATCTGTGTCCCTCTGTATATTACAGTGTAAGCTCTGCAGGACAGGATTCCCTTCTCCCAATGGTTCCCTCTCCCTGTATTGTATCTGTGTCCCTCTGTATATTACAGTGTAAGCTCTGTATGACAGGAGTCCCTTATCCCAATGGTTCCCTCTCCCTGTATTGTATCTGTGTCCCTCTGTATATTAGAGTGTAAGCTCTGTAGGACAGGATTCCCTTCTCCCAATGGTTCCCTCTCCCTGTATTGTATCTATGTCCCTCTGTATATTAGAAGGAGAAGCTCGGTTTGCCATTTCCTTAGTCCAGACATATATGGTAATTCCCATCTACAGTCTATTGGATAGGATGTTCCGTACACAGTAAGTAGGACATAGCTCTATGTTATTATATTATTATACATTGTGCTATAAATACACACACACATCTTGTTCCTGTATCCAAGCTCACACAGGTTCTCCTACACCCAAAGCTAATTACACAGCACGTCCCAATCCCAGCAATAAATAGAAGGTTCCCGGTTACCTGTCATATAAGGACCATGTGTTCTCTCCTCTGTGTTCTTTGTCTTTCTGTGTCAATGAGACTTTGTTTACCCTTCGCTCCCTCTCTGTCTGTCTCCCTCTTCCTCCTCCTTTCCTTGTGTTTGACTTTGGCTCCACTCCCCCTTTTCTCTCTGTCTCCCTCACTCTCCCTCTATCTCAGAATGTGTGTTAGTGGGTCAGACATTGCATAACTGTACGTCACAACCTGTGTGTGTCAGGCGGGAGGGACAGGGGGGCCCTCCCGCCTGCACACACAGGTTTGACGTTACAGTTATGCCAAATTGCTCTGACCCTATACACCACATTCTGACATAGCAGACGCGAGACGATGGGGAGACAGAGAGAAAGGGGCATGGAGCCAAGTCAAACACAAGGAAAGGGAAGGAGGAAGAGGAGACACAGAGGGGAGCGAAGGGTAAACAAAGTCTCATTGACACAGAAGACAAGAACACAGAGGAGAGAACACATTTCCTTATATGACAGGTAACCGGGAACCTTCTATTTATTGCTGGATTGGGACGTGCTGTGTAATTAGCTTTGGTGGTAAGGAGAACCTGTTGAGCTTGGATACAGGAACAAGTATGTGTGTGGTGTATTTATAGCACAATGTATAATAATAATATAATAGAGCTATGTCCTACTTCTGTGATACGGAACATCCATATCCAATAGACTGTAGATGGGGAATTACCATATATGTCTGGACTAAGGAATGGAACCGAGCTTCTCCTTACAATATAACAGAGGGCCATAGATACAATACAGGGAGAGGAACCATTGGGAGAAGGGAAAGTCCTGTCCTACAGAGTCTACACTCTAATATACAGAGGGGACACAGATACAATACAGGAGAGGGAACCATTGGGATAAGGGCTCCTGTCATACAGAGCTTACACTGTAATATACAGAGGGACACGATCAACAGGGAGAGAACCATTGGGAGAAGGGAATCCTGTCCTGCAGAGCTTACACTGTATATACAGAGGACACAGATATAATACAGGGAAGGAACAATTGGAGAAGGGAATCCTGTCCTGCAGAGCTTACATTCTAATATACAGGAGGGACACAGATACGATCACAATACAGGGAGAGGAACCATTGGGGAAAGGAATCCTGTCCTGCAGAGCTTACATTCTAATATACAGAGCGAGGGACAACAAATACTACAGGGAGGAACCATTGGGAGATGGGAATCCTGTCTGCAGAGCTTAAATTCTAATATACAAGGGCACACAGATACAATACAGGAGAGAGGAACCATTGGGAGAAGGAATCCTGTCCTGCAGAGCTTACATTCTAATATACAGAGAGACACAGATACATACAGGGAGGGGGAACCATTGGGAAGGGGAATCCTCCTGCAGAGATACACTCTAATATACAGAAGGGACACAGATCACACTACAGGGAGAGGAACCATTGGGAGAAGGGAACCCTGTCCTGCAGAGCTTCCACTCTAATATACAGAGGGACACAAATACAATACAGGGAGAGACCATATGGGAGGAGAGAATCCTGTCCTGCCGAGTCTTACACTCTAATATACAGAGGGACACAGAAACAATACAGGCAGAGGGAACATGGGGAAAGAATCTGTCTGCAGAGCTTCATTCTAATAACAGAGAGACGAGATACTACAGGGAGGGGAAACCATTGGGAGAAGGAATCCTGTCCTGCAGAGCTTACACTCTAATTACAGAGGCACCAGATATAATACCGGAGAGGGAACATCTGGAAAAGGGACTCCTGTCCTGCAGAGCTTACACTCTAATATACGAGGGACTCAGATACAATACAGGGAGAGGGAACCATTGGGGGAGGGATCCTGTCCTACAGAGGCTTACACTCTATATACAGAGGGACACGATACAATACGGGATAGGGAACCAAAATTGGAAAGAGGAATCTGTCCTGCAGAGCTTACACTCATAATATACAGAGGGACACAGATACAATACAGAGAGGGAACCATTGGGAGATGGGAATCCTGTCCTACGAACTTAACACTCCTAAATTACAGAGGGACACAGATACAATACAGGAGAGGGGACCTTGGGAGATGGGAATCCTGTCCTGCAGGAGCTTACACTTTAATATACAGAGGGTAACAGATAGACAATACAAGGAGAGGGGAACCATTGGGAAGAGGAATCCTTCCTGCAGAGCTTACACTCTAATTACAGAGGGACAACAGATACAATACAGGAGAGGGGACCATTGGAGAAGGAATCCTGTCCTGCATAGCTTACACTCTAATTACAGGGGACACAGATACAATACAGGGAGAGGGAACCATTGGGAAAGATAATCCTGTCCTGCACAGCTTACACTCTATATACAGAGGGACACAGATACAATACAGGAGAGGGAACATTGGGAGAAGATAATCCTAGTCCTGCCCAGCTTATACTCTAATATACAGAGGGACACAGATTACAATACAGGGAGAGGGACCATTGGGAGAGAGTAATTTTGAGTCCAGCACAGCTTACACTCTAATATACGATGTAGCAAGTATGTTGCTGTATAAATTGATTATGATTAGAACAAAGTGTTGTTTTGGGCTGCTGGTTATATACGAATGTTTTACCTTAGTAATTTACATTTCACTTGTCATATTTGTAAGCGGATGAAAACAACATGCACATGAGAAATGCGAATAAGAGACACATGTGCTGTCGGACAAACCTTCCTCTTCCAGCAACCATTAACTTTACCAGATGTCTTCAAAACTAATGACGCGTCCAAATACTAGTTTTTGCTCATCTCAGGGTCGGGTCTCAGTGCCGATCGCCATGATCGGAGGGGCGCTGTGGGAATATGTCCCAGTGTATACAGGGATGGAGGTGGTGCTATGCGTGGGAATATGTCCAGTAGCTAATCAGGGCGCCGTGTCTCCGGTTGGATATAATGTCCCAGTGTATAGGCAAGGTGGTTCCGTTGCGGTGAGGCTTATGTCCAGTGTCATCAGGGCAGTGGGTTCCGCTGACGGCTTAGATTGTCCCAGTGTATCAGGGCAGTGTGGTTCTGCGCTGGCGAATATTGTCCCAGTGTATCAGAGCGCATCATGGGTCTCCTGGTGACGGCGATAGTCTCCCAGTGTCATCAGGCATGTGTCTCTATGGCGAGGAATAATGCGCCAGTGTATCGGGGCAGTGGCGTCTCTGGCGGAATTGTTCCCAGTGTATCAGGGCAGTAGGGATCTGGCAGGGAATATGTCCCAGTTGTATCGGCAGGGCCTAGGCAATATGGGTCTCGCGGGTGTATCGGTGGGATATAGGTTACCCCAGTCGTATCAGGGCAATGTGAGGTCTCTTGGTTGGAGTAATATGTTCCAGTGTACAGGGCAGTGAGGTCTCCTCGGTGGGGGAATTTAGTTCCAGTGCATCAGGCATATGGGACTTGGTGGGAATATTCCCAGTGTTCAGGGCCCAGGATCAGTGAGGTTGTCCTTCCAAGCAGCGCTAGGTGGTTATGTCCCAGTGTATAGGGAAGACTGGGCTCTCCTGTGCGGCGATTAATGTCCCAGTGTATAAGGGCTAGGGAGAGCTGTTCAGCATGGTCTCGGTGGGGAATTGTTCCAGATTGCATAAGAGGCAGTGCGCTACTCGTTGGTGCGGGAATATGTCCCAGTGTTATCAGGAGCAGATGGTCTACCGTGGGGATGTACTGTTTCCAGTGATCAGGGCCGTGAGGTCTCCGTGGCGGATTAATGTCCCAGTGTATCAGTGCAAGGGTGGCCCATGGGGAAATATGTCCCAGTGCTATCGGGCCAGTGGGTCTCCGCGTGGTGTTATGTCGCCCTGACTATCAGGCCAGTAGGCGTCTCCGGTGGGGATTGTCCCAGTGCATCAGCTGTACTAGTGGTCTCGGGGGGAATTTGTTCCAAGTTGCTCAAGGGCATGGACTCCGGTGGTGGATTTGTTCACAGTGCATCAGAGCAGTAGGTCGTGGACAGGGAGGAGCCCACGTCTGTTACCATAGTTGCTTGACCTGTTCTTTGACCTTGCCTGGCTCTTACACATGGTGAGTGAGTAGCGACGACTGGAGCTCACTAGAGGGAAGCGGACGGACGTGTTGGGTGTGTAACTCAATATAAACACAACTGACACATTTATGTACAGGGCACTATCAGACCCTCTCACTGTGCCGCTCTCACACTGGTGAGGCCATCCGTCTTGTAATATCAGGGGAAGGGAGTTAGAATTGTCTCAACTGGGACTCTGTTACTCAGTGGTTTCTAAGGGAGAGATTCGACTGTTATTCACTTCTCTTGCATAAACTGTAACATTCCATGCTAAAAACTAGCACGCATTCATATATCCTGCATTGAATGACTGTACATCCTGTTTAATAAGGATATATGTGCCCCTGTGTAGTAATAGGCGGGTGTAAACACTGGTTATTTCCAGGTTGCTCAGGTCAATTTCCCTTTAATCTTTAGGGCTGTGAGCTCCTACATACTCGCATTTTACCCTGTAATTACAGATATCTGTCTGCTCTCATTTTAACCAGTGGAGGGAGATTTGTATCAGTGATGTATAATTAGAGGCCTGCAGAGTTGCATGTCTGCTCCTGCTGCCCCCTACTCTCGCAGCTCTGGTTCCAATCCTCTGGGCAGAGGGGGTGCGCAGACGCAGTGCATAGCTCCGTCTGCCACCCTACCTCTGAGCTGGCACAATCCTGCTAGGCAGAGGGTGTGGTCCAGTAACACTCGTGCTGTACTCTACATACCTCCCTGACATCAGTCAATTACACGTAAAGTTGTACCTATAGTACAGTCCTGTCAACCTCTCTTCTATTGTACACGTTAATATCATGTGTATCGAGCAGCACAGAATGTTACAAATAATTAAGCAATCTGCAAAAATAAACCCGGTCAAGACCGTTGAGAGTGGCTGCGGCAAAGAGTTACATATCTGTAGATATAGCATAGGGGGCGGGAAAATATTAGTGTTTTAATCTTATTTATTCTTTTCTATTCCTTTAAGTGTGTCATATAAGAGTAAAAACTGTTGTAGACACGGAAGGATTCATTAACCTGAACGGATTAAGAAGGAGAGCTGCGTTATACTCTACTCTACAGAGAAATCAAGAACTCCTATCCATTCAACTGGCAAAGAAACGTGAAAAGAGACACCGAGTAAGAGATAATGATAGAGAATCTTTGGCCAGTTGGACACGACATTGAAGAACTGTCTTGAGAAGTAATCTCTACTGGACGTGTTCACATTACACAGACTGTCCCGTAAGCATTTGGCCGGTTGGTTATTCAGGAGGACTCTGTACATGCTCACCCATCTCCCAATGGTTTCCTGCCCTGATTGTATCTGTGTCCCTCTGTATATAGAGTGTAGCTCGCAGGCAGGTCCCTTCTCCCAACGTGTTCCCCCTCTCCCTTGATTGGATCTATGTCTCTCTCTGTATATTAGGAGTGGTAAGCTCTTCAGACGGATTCCCTCTCTCTCCCAATGGTTCCTCCCCTATATGTATCTGTTCCACTCTGTATATTAGAATCGTTAACTATGCAGGACATGGATTCCCTTCTCCCAAGGTTCCCTCTCCCTAGTATTGTATCGTTGTCACTCTACTGTCTATAGAGTGTAGCTGCGGACAGATCCCCTTCTCCAATGTTCCCTTTCCTGTGATTGTACTGTGGTCCCCTCTGTAATTTAGATGTAAGCTCTGCAGGACGGTTCCCTTTCCCAGTGGTTGTCCCTCTCCTATGTATCTGTATCTCGTCCTGTATATTGAGTGTAAGCCTGCAGGACAGGATTCCCTTCTCCCAATTGTTCCGCCTCTCCATGTTTTGATCTGTGCCACTTGTAATTAGAGGTAAGCTCGTGGCTGGACAGGGAATTCCCTTTCTCCCAATGGTTCCCTCTCCCTGTATTGTATCGTGTCCTCTGTATATTAGAGTATAGCTCGGCAGGACAGGATTCCCATCTCCCAATGGTTCCCCTCCCTGTTTGTATCTTGTCCCTCGTATATTAGAGAGGTAAGCTGTGCAGGACAGGATTCCCTTCTCCCAATGGTTCCCTCTCCCTGTATTGTATCTGTGTCCCTCTGTATATTAGAGTGTCAGCTATGCAGGACAGGATTCCATCTCCCATGGTTCCCTCTCCTGTTATTGTTCTGTGTCCCGCTGTATATTAGAGTTAAGCTCTGCAGGAACAGGATTCCCTTCTCCCAATGGTTCCCTCTTCCTTGTATTGTATCTGTTCCCTCTTTATATTAGAGTGTAAGCTCTGCAGGACAGGATTCCCTCTCCAATGGTCCCTCTCCTGTATTGTATCTGTGTCCCTCTGTATATTAGTAGTGTAAGCTCTGCAGGACAGGATTCCCTCTCCCAATGGTTCCCTCTCCCTGTATGTATCTGTGTCCCTCTTATATTAGAGTGGAAGCTCTGCAGGACAGGATTCCCTTCTCCCATGGTTCCCCTACCTGGTATTGTATCTGTGTCCCTCTGTATTAGAGTGTAAGCTCTGCAGGACAGGATTTTCCCTTCTCCCAATGTTCCATCTCCTGTGTTGTATCTGTGGTCCCTTGTATATAGGGGAGTGTAGCTCTGCAGACAGATTCCTTCTCCCAATGGTCCCTATCCCCTGTATTGATCTGTGTCCCTCTGTATATTAGAGTGTAAGCTGCTGCAGGACAGATTCCTTCTCCCAAGGTTCACCTCTCCCGTTTGTATCTTGTCCTCTGTATTTAGAGTGTAAGCTCTGCAGGACAGATCCCTTCTCCCAATGTTCCCTCTCCCTGTATTGTTCTGTGTCCCTCTGTATATTAGAGTGTAGCTCTGCAGACAGATTCCTCTCTCCCAATGGTTCCCTCTCCCTGTATTGTATCTGTGTTCCCTCTGATATTAGAGTGTAAGTCTGCAGGCAAGGATTCCCTTCCCAATGGTTCCCTCTCGCCTGTTTGTATCTGTGTCCCTGTATATTAGAGTGTAATCTCTGCAGGACAGGATTCCCTCTCCCAATGGTTCCCTCTCCCTGTATTGTATCTGTGCGCTCTCTGTATATTAAGTGAAGCTCTGCCAGGACAGGATTCCCTTCTCCCAACTGGTTCCTACTCCCGTATTTTGATCTGTGTCCCTTTGATATTAGAGGGTAAGCTCTGGCAGGACAGGATTCTTGCTCCCAATGGTTCCTACTCCCCGTATGGTATGTTCTGTCTCGCTTGTATATTAGAGTGTAAGCTCTGTGGACAGGATTCCCATCTCCCAAATGGTTTCCTCTCCCTGTATTGTAGTCTGGCCTTCTGTATATTAGATGTAAGTCTCAGCAGACAGGATTCTCTTCCCAATGGTTCCCTTCCCTGTATTGATCTGTGTCCCTCTGTATATTAGATGTAAGCTTGCAGGACAGGATTCCCATCTCCCAATTGTTCCCTCCTGTATTGTATCTGTGTCCCTCTGTATATAGAGTGTAAGCTCTGTAGGACGGATTCCCATATCCCAAGGTTTCCCTCTCCTGTATTGTATCTGTGTTCCCTCTGTATATTAGAGTGTATCGCATTTGGACAGGATTCTCTTCTCCAATGGTCCCTCTCCCTGTATTGGTAATCTGGTTCCTCATTGGTATATTAGAGTGTCAGCTCCGGACAGGATGTTCCCATCTCCAATGGTTTACCTCCTTCCTGTATTAGTATCTGTGTCCCTCTGTAATTACAGTGTAACTCTCGCAGGACAGATTTCCTTCTCCCAATGTCTATCCCCTCTGTTTGGTATCTGTGTCCTCTCTGTATATTAGAGTGTAAATCTTGCAGTGACAGGATTTTCTTCTCCAATGGTTGTCCTCTCCCTGTACTTAATCTGCTGTCCCTGCGTATATTAAGTTAGCTCTGGCAGGACAGATCCCTTCTCCCAATGGTTCCCTCTGCCCTGTCTTGTATCTGTGTCCTCTGTGTATTGGAGGTTAATCTCGCAGGACAGGATCCTCTTTCCCAATGTTTCACCTCTCCCTGTATTGTATCTGTGTTCCTCTAGTATATTAGGCTAAGCTCTGCAGGGAACAGGATTCCCCTCTCCCAATGGTATCCTCTATCGCCTATATGTAATCTGTTGTTCCTCTGAGTATTTAGAGTGTAAGCTCTTGCAGGACAGGATTCCCTTCTCCAATGGTTCCCTCTCCCTGTATTGTATCTGTGTTTTCCCTCTGTTATTAGAGTGTAAGCTCTGCAGGACGGATTCCTTCTCTCCCATGGTTCTTCCTGTACTCCTGAATGTTTTGTCCTCTCCTGTATATTAGAGTGTAAGCTCTGCAGGACAGGAATTCACTTCTCCATGGTTCCCTCTCCGTATTGTATCTGTGGCCCTCTGTATATTAGAGTGTAAGCTCTGCAGGAACTGGATTCCCTTCTTAATGGTTCCTCTCCCGTATGTATCTGTGTCCCTCTGAGATTACGAGTGTAAGCTTGCAGGCGGTTCACTTCTCAATGGTTCCCTCTCCTGTATTGTTCTTGGCCTGTCCCTCTGTATATTAGAGTGTACGAGCTCGCGACTGGTTCCCTTCTCTAATGGTTCCCTCCTGTAGTGCTGTGTCCCTGGTATATAAGGTGTAAGCGCTGCAGGACAGGATCCTTCGTCCCTAAATGAGTTTCCCATCTCCCTGATTGTATCTGTGTCCCTCTGTATTTAAGGTGTAGCTTCTGAGGACAGGATTACCTTCTCCCAATGTTTCCTCTCCCTGGATTGTAATGCGTTCCTCTCTGTAGATTAGAGTGTAAGATCTGCAGGAACTGGTTCCCTCTCCCATGGTTCCCTCTCCGATTTGTATCTGTCCCTCTGTAATTAGAGTATGATAAGCTCTGCAGGACAGATTCCTTCTCTCCAATGTGTGTCCATTCCCTGTAGGTTTGATCGGTGTCCACTCTGTTATAGTAGAGTGTAAGTCTGACAGAAGATTTCCCCATTCTCCCCAATTGGTTCTCACCTCCTTGTATTGTAATCTGTGTCCCTCTGTATATTAGATGTCTCTGCAAGGACGGATTCCCATTTCCCACATGGTTCCCTCTCCCGATGTGTAGTCTTTGTCACTCTGTATATTAGAGTGTAAGCTCGCGGAAAGGGTTCACCTTGCCATTGTTTTCCCCTTTCCTCCTTTGTCACCATTGCAACTGTAACGGGGATGTATTGTTGATTACTAACCATTGATGTATCCTGTTGACCTTATCTGGGTATATTTGGACCCTTTCCTTCTGCTTCTATCAATCCCAACAACCTGCCCACCTCTATCTTCCTTTATTATTTTCATTGCATATTTTGTCGTGCTTTTCATTCCCTGTATTCCTGACACCTCTGTCCCTCGACGCCCATCAATGAATCCAAACCTCCCTGTCATTGCATTCATCTCTCCATATTTCCCCCACACAGGGGGGCGAAGGGAAA
Organism: Hymenochirus boettgeri; assembly: GCA_019447015.1. Taxonomy (NCBI): domain Eukaryota; kingdom Metazoa; phylum Chordata; class Amphibia; order Anura; family Pipidae; genus Hymenochirus; species Hymenochirus boettgeri. Next base: position 261,409,127 of record CM033471.1, on the reverse strand, counting down.
GATGGAGAGAAGCAGACGTGTAGATGCAATGACAGGGAGGTGTGGTTCGATTTTTAGTGGGGAGCGAGGGCGGAGGGATGGGTCAGGAATAAAAGGGAGAAGAGATAAAAGGCAACGACCAAAATGGCAATGAAATATAATAAAGGAAGGAAGTAGAGAAGGTTGCAGGTGTTGGGTGTGGATTATAGAAGCAGAAGGAAAGGTCCCAAAGATACCCAGAGAACGTCAGACAGGGGATAACATCAAAGGTTAGTAACTCAACCAAAAACATTCCCGTGTACGATTGTAATGGTGACCAACGGAGGGAAAGGGGGGAAAAAATGGCATGTGAACCCTGTCCTGCAGAGATACACTATAAATATACAGAAGGGAGAACAGAACAATAAGGGAGAGTGAACCAATAGGTGGGGAGAAGGGAATCCTGACGAGAGTTTACAATCTCAAGATACAAGAGGAAACAGGTACAATACAAGGAGTGAGCACATTGGACGAAGATGGTAAGCTCTTCCCTGACCAGAGCTTACACTCTAAGATACAGAGTGGACAAAGATACACGACGGGGAGAGGGAACCATGGGAGAAATGGGAATTCCGTCCTTGCAGAGACATCTAATATACAGAGGGGACACAGATACAATAAGGAGAGGGAAACCAATGGGAGAATGGGGAACCCAGTCCTGCAACTTACACTCTACTATACAGAGGGACACCGATCACAATTACCAGGGACGAGGACACACATTGGAGAGAGGGAATCCGTTCCTGCATGAGCTACATCTCTAATATACAGGGGACTCAGATACAAAACGGAGAGGGAACATGGGGAGAAGGGAACTGTTCTCTGCAGAGTACACTCTAATATACAGAGGGCCACCGCCTTACAATCCAGGGAGAGGAACCTATTGGGAGAAGGTAATTCCTGTCCGCAGAAGTGAACTATAATATACCGAGGGACACAGATACAATACAGGAGATGGGAAACCATTTAAGAGGACGGAGAATCCAGTCTGCAGCGCTTACAACCTTAATATACAGAGGGACACAGCACCTACAGGGAGAGGGAACCATTAAGAGAAGGGAACCAGTGCAGAGCTCGTACACTCAATATACAGAGGGCACAGGGGCCAACCCGAACAATACAGGAGAGGGAACCATTGGGAGAAGTGAATCCGCCTGCAGAGCTTACACTCAATCTCAGAGGGAACAGATACACTACAGGGAGAGGGAACATTAAGAGAGAAGGGAATCCAGTTCCTGCAGAGCTTACCGTCGTAATATACAGAGGGACCACAGATACAATACAGGGAGAGGGAACCAGTGGGAGAAGTGAATCCTGGTCCTGCAGAGCTTACACTCAATATACAGGAGCAGGACAAGATAACATTACAGGAGGTAGACGGAAAAAACATGGGGAGAGAAGGGAATCCTGTCCTGCAGAGCTTACACTCTAATAACAGAGGGAAAAGGAACACAGATTACAATACAGGGAGAGGGAACCATTGGGAGAAGGGAATCCTGTCCGCAGAGTTACACTCTAAATACCAGGGCCACAGATTACATTATCAGGGCGTAGGGACCATGGGAGAAGGGGAATCCTGTCACTGCAGAGCTTAGACTCTAAGATACTAGAGAGACACGATAAATACAGGGAGAGGGAAGGAAAAACCATTGGGAGAAGAAGATCCTTGTCCTGCAGAGATTAACCTCCACTACACAGAGGACACAGATACAAGACAGGGCGAGGGAACCATTGGGGAGAAGGGATCTGTCCTGCCAGAGCTACACTTAATATACGCGGGACACAAGAATTAAGTTACAGGGAGATGCGACACATTGGAGAAGAGAATCCTGTCATGCAGAGCTTACACTCTAATATACAGAGGGACACAGATACCAAACAGGAAGAGGGACAACCATTAGGGAGAAGAGAATCCTGTCCTACAGAGCATACACTCTAATATACAGAGGGAACAGATACCAATACAGGAGAGGGGTAACCATTGGATAATGGGAATCCTGTCCACAGAGCTTACACTCTAATATAACAACGAGGACACAGATACTACATGTAGGAGAGATGCGTGAAGGGAACCATTGGCCGAGAAGGGAATCCGTGTCCTCCCGCAGAGCTTACACTGAATATACAGACGGGACAACGATAACCAGGAGAACGGGAACATTGAGTAGGAAAGGAATCTGTCAGAGACTGAGTACATCTCTAATAACAGAGGACACAGAGTAGATACAATACAGGGATATGAGGAGGAAACATTGGGGAGATGGGAAATCCGTCCTGCAGAGCTTACATTCTAATATACAGAGGGACACAATTACAATTACAGGGAGAGCGCGAACCATTGGGAGCACCGGGAATCTCTAGTCTGCTAGCAGACTTATAATTCTAATATACAGTTGAAGGACACAGGATACATTACAGGCGAGGAGGAACCAGTTGGAGAGGGAGAATCCAGTCTGCCAGAGCGTACACTTAATTACAAGACGACACAGTCAACATACCAGGGAGGAGGGGAACCATTGGGAGGGGGAATCTCTGTCCTTGCCAGAGATATACCATCTCTAATATACAATAGGGACACAGAACAATACAGGCGATGAGGGAACCAGTTGGGAGAAGGAGAACCTGTACCTTGCAGGCTTACACTCTCATAATATACAGAGCGGACACAGATACAATACACCGGGAGAGGGGAAACCAATGGGAGAAGGAATCTGGTCTGCCAGAGATACACTCTAATATACAGAGAGGACCAGAATACAATACAGGCGGAGGGAAACATTGGGAAGAGGAATCCTTGTCCTGCAGAGCTACATTTAAATACAGAGGGACACGTAGATTACAAACAGGGAGGGGAACCATTGGGAGAGGGAAATGCGTGCCTGCCAGAGCTATCTCACTCTAATAGACAGAGGACCACAGAAGAATACAGGGAGAGGGGAACATGGCAGGAATTGGGAATCCATTGTCTGCCTGAGCTTACACATCTAATATACAGAGGAACACAGATACAAACACCAGTGGAGAGCGGAAACATTGGGGAAGGAATCCTGTCCTACAGAGCTTACACTCTAATATACAGATGGACACAGTACAATACAGGGCGATGGGAACCATGGGAGAAACAGGAAACCTGATCATGCGAGAGATTACCACTCTATAATATAAAGGGGACACAGATACAATGACCGAGGAGGGAGGGAACCACGGGAGATGGGAATCCTGCTCATAGCGAGCTTCACTCTAATATACAGAGGGACACAGATAAATACGGGTAGAGGAGAACTATGGGAGAAGGGAGTCATCCTGTCCTGCAGAGCTTCACTTAATATAAGAGGGTAACAGAAGACATACAGGAGAGAGGGAACCATCGTGAGGAGAGGGAATCCTGTTCCTGCAGAGCTGACACTCATAACTATACAGAGGGAACATGAGAGCACATACAGGGAGAGGGAACCATGGGAGATGGAAATCCTGCCGAGAGCTTACACTCTAATATAAAGGCGGAGACAGATACAAACAGGAAGAGGGAAACCATTGCGGAGAAGTGGAATCCTGTCTCTGCAAGCTTACCTCTAATTATACAGAGGGGACAAGATAACAATACAGAGGAGAGGGGATACCATGGAGAGATAATCCTGTCTGCCACAGCTGATACTCTAATATACAGAGGACAACAAAATACAATACAGGGTGAGGGAACCATGGGGAGGAAGGGAATCTAGTCCTGCAGAGCGGAATCTCTAAGATAAGAGGGACACGATACAAACAGGGAGAGGGAAACCATTGGGGAGAGGGAATCTGTCCTGCCGAGCGACACTATGAATATACAGACTGGAAACAGATACAAGACAGGAGAGGAAACATGGGAGAAGGGAAGTTCACTGTCCTGTTTTTTGTTTTTTCGTTGCAGCGCGAGCACAGCAGAGACAGAGCTACACTCTAATTACAGAGGGACACAGATCAAACAGGAAGAGGCGGGGGAACAATTGGGAGAAGGGAATATTGTCCTGCAAGCTTACACTCAATATCAGAGAGGAACAGTACAAATTAGGGAGGAGGGACACCACGGGAAATGGGAACGGTACCGCAGAGCTTACATTCTAAATACAGAGGGGACCCGTACAATACAGGGAGAGGGAAACCATTGGAGAGGGATCGTCATACGAGCTACACTCTAATAGACAGAGAGATGACATGATACAAACAGGGAGAGGGAACGTTGGGAGAAGGGAATCCCCATGTCCTGCATAGTAACGATAATATAAGAGTGAAAAGATACATATATCAGGGCGAGGAACACATTGGGAGAGAGAAGGGAAATCCGTCTGAAGAGCTTACCACTCATATACAGAAAGTGGGACACCAGATCCAATAAGGGAGAGGGGGGAACATTGGGAGAAGGGAACCCATCCTGACGAGCTACACTCTTATACAGAGGACACAGATACAATACAGGGAGAAACTGTACGTCACAACCTGTGTGTGTCAGGCGGGAGGGACAGGGGGGAATATGGAGAGATGAATGCAATGACAGGGAGGTGTGGATTCACAGAGCGTACACCTCTATAACAGGGGACATAGATACAATAAGGGAGAGGGAGGCGAACCATTAGGAGAAGGGAATCTTGTCTGTCCTACAGAGCTTACACTCTAATATACAGAGGGACACAGATACAATAAAGGGAGAGGGAACCATTGGGAGAAGGGAATCCTGTCCTGCAGAGCTTACACTCTAATATACAGAGGGACACAGATACAATACAGGGAGAGGGAACCATTGGGAGAAGGGAATCCTATCCTGCAGAGCTTACACTCTAATATACAGAGGGACACAGATACAATACAGGGAGAGGGAACCATTGGGAGAAGGAAATTCTTACAGTGTTTTTGTCCTATTATTTGATAATAAAAGGAAAATTAGAGTTTGTTATTGTGAGGGGAATGTGAATGAATTGGGCACATGCAGTATTAAATGCAGTGTAATAGGTTACAACATGTAACTTGCCTGGTTGAGATATAATAGGTGCAGTTCTGTACCAGCCCTGTCACATGCTTGACCTGGATTTGGAGATGTAGGTCAAACTGTTGCTTGGGTTAAAGCTTATTTAACATAATTGGAGAGGTTATGTGTGTTCTGTGTGTCTGGGTTGATGCCTGTGGGTGGGGAGTAGATCAAGTATAAACAGAACCTGGAAATTGAGTTAGAACAAATGGCCTAGAGAAAGGCAGTCAACAAAACAACCTCAGCCATCCCTGTACACAGATATCCCTGTGTGTGGTAGATTGGCTATAGATAATGTGGTACAAATAAGCAGATAATATTTCTGGGGTTCCATCTGCCATATATGCTGGTTGGCTGGTCCCTGTTTGAATACATTTGGTGCTGAACTGTGGATCTTTTGACTACAGAGGGATTTTCATTTCATACTGCTGGTGCAAACAGTTTGTTCGTGATACTTGCTGCAACCTATCAGGTGTTAGCTTATTACTGGGTCACTGTAGATAGATAATATCTTTCATAGGGCTGTGTTAAAGGTTTGTTAATGGTAAATTCCAATAATGAACCTTATATATGGTCGTGATAAGCATGTTTCAATACAATTAAAGTCTATTGGGCAACAGCGGTCGCCTGCGATGACTAACAGTTACATAGTAACATAGTATTGGAGGTTGTATAAAGACATATGTCCATCTAGTCCAACCTTTATACCCTACCCATAATGTCTGTATAACAGTTACATAGTAACATAGTATTGGAGGTTGTATAAAGACATACTCTGCCCCCTTAATCTATTCTCTGTCTGTCCCCTCTCTCTCTCTTGTGTATTAATATCTATTTTTCCCCTCTCTCCTCTCTGTATATCTATCTATATCTTGTCCCTCTCTCTCTCTTGAATCTGTCTATCGCATCTTGGTTTATCTATTTAACTATGGTCTATCTGCTTCTTGTTCTATCTCTCTGTCTTATATTCTATCTATAATCTAATATAACTTGCTATTTATTACTATTCTATCTATCTAAATTTTCTAAACTTGCTATGATAGCAGTTAGATAGATAGATATATTAAATGAGAGTAGAGAGAAGCAGTGGCTATCTAACATCTATCCATCTATCTATCTATCTAACTGCTATCATCTATTATCTATGCTATCATCTAAACTTCTATCTATTCTAAGAGCTAACTGCTACTAATAATTACTATTCTATCAAACTGCCTATATATCGATACTGACCTAAACTGCTATCGATATATTCTACACTGCCTTATCTATCTATCATATAATCTAACTTGCTATCTATTCTATATAATGATATCTATCTATCTATTTATTGGCTTTGAGCTTCTCTGCCCACTGCACGGCTAACATAACCTGTCCCCTGGATTCCCTCCGATTAGGCTCTCCTCTATCCGCGCGGACAGGCTGTGAAACATAGGGCGCGGCCGGCATGCGCCATTCGATGTAGAGGTTTGTTGCCCGACTGCGCAGGATGCGCGACGTTCCCAGAGGTTCGCGCAGCCGGGGAAAATACCGCGAAGTTTCGGGGCCACTTGCCAAAAGGGCAACAGGCGGCGAAAAACATGTCGGGGGCACTTGCCAAAACCAATATTTCCGGCCAATGAGGCCACGAATGTTTTAAACGTAGGATACGGCCACTGTTACTATGTAATGTTATTACAGAACATTATGGTTGGGTATAAGGGGTATAAAGGTGGGATAGATGGGGGCACGTATGTCTTTTACACAAACCTCCAAATTACAGGTTACTTTATGTGACTGTTACGACAGACATATGGGTAGGTAAAAGGTTGGCTAGATGGGGACGTGATGTTCTGTATAACAAACCTCCATTACTATGTTTACTATGTTAACTGTTATCCAGACATTATGGGTAGGGGTATGTACAGGTTGCGACTAGATGGGGACGTATGTCTTATCAAAACTACAAATACTAGTACTATGTAACTGTTATAACAGACATTATGGCTAGGGGTATAAAGGTTGGGGGGGACTAGGATGGGACGTAGTGTCTTTATTATAAAAACCTCCAAATAACCTGTACTATGATAAAAACTTATACCGACATTATGGGTAGGAGGGTAAAGGTGGTTGGACTGATGGACGTATTGGTCTTTATACCAAACCTCATAAAACTATGTACTATGTAAAACTTGGTATTTACAGACATTTAGGGTAGGTTATTAAGGTTGGACTAGATGGGAGTATGGTCTTAATTAAACCTCCAATTACTATGTTATATGTAAACTGTTATTACAGGGAACAATTATGGGTAGGGTATAAAGGTGTGGGATAGATGGAAAGTATGTCTTTATTACCCACGCTTCCAAATCGCACTATGCTTTTACTTATGGTAAAAAAAAAGGTTTATTACAGGGACATTATGGGTAGGAGTATAAAGGTTGGACTAAGGAGGTGGACGTATGTCTTTGATACAAACCTCAAATACTTGTTACTATGTGGACTGTTAGACAGGACAGATGACGGTAGGGTATAAAAGGTTGGAACTTAGATGGGACGTATGTCTTTATACAAAACCTCCATTTACTATGTTACTATGTAACTGTTTATACAGACATTATGTGGTAGGGTAGAAAGGATTGGACTAGATGGACGTATGGTCTTTATAAACAAACCTCCAATACGATGTTATATGTAATGTTATACAGGACCATATAGGGTAGGGTATAAAAAGGTTGGACTAGGATGAGACATAGTCTTTATAACAACCTCCAATTACTATGTACTAGTAACTGTTATACAGATCATTATGGGTTTAGAGCGTTGTTATAAAAGGTTGGGGACTAGCGGGGACGTAAGCTTTAGTAAAACCTCCTAATCCTAGTTTACTATGGTAACGTTATTACAGACTTATGGGTAGGGTATAGGCTATTTTATAAGAGGTTTGGACTAGATGGCGACGTTATGTCCTTTATAAACAACCTCCCAAATTTACTATGTTTAATTATGTAAACTTGTATATACACGACTATGGGGTAGGGGCTATAAAAGGTTGGGACTAGATGCGACGTATGGGTGCTTTATACAAACATCCACCAAATACTATGTTTATATTGAGTAAACTGTTTATTAACATGACATTATGGGTAGTGGAATTAAAAGGTTGGGACTTTAGATGGATGTGTGTCTTTATTAAACCTCCAATATATGTTTACTATGAACTGTTGATACAAGGGAATAATGGGTTAGGATATAAAGGTTGGGATCTAGATGGGGGGGGACGTATGCTTATAAAAAAACCTCCAAATTTAAGTGTTGGCTATGTTTACTATGTAAAATGTTATAACAGACATTTTAGGGTAGGGTATAAATGTGTGTGCAGTATACTAGAGGGGACATAATGATCCATCTATCTATCTATCTAACTGCTATCTATCTATCTATCTATCTAACTTCTATCTATCTATCTTTCTAGCTAACTGCTATCTATCTATCTTTCTAGCTAACTGCTATCTATCTATCTATCTATCTATCTACCTAACTGCTATCTATCTATCTAACTGCTATCTATCTATCTAACTGCTATCTATCTATCTGTTAGATAGATAGATAGCAGTTAGTTAGGTAGATAGATAGATAGATAGATAGCAGTTAGCTAGAAAGATAGATAGATAGCAGTTAGCTAGAAAGATAGATAGATAGAAGTTAGATAGATAGATAGATAGATAGCAGTTAGATAGATAGATAGATGGATAGATAGATAGATAGCACTGCTATCTATCTATCTAACTGCTATCTATCTATCTAACTGCTATCTATCTATCTATCTAACTGCTATCTATCTATCTATCTAACTGCTATCTATCTATCTATCTAACTTCTATCTATCTTTCTAGCTAACTGCTATCTATCTAGCTAACTGCTATCTATCTACCTAACTGCTATCTATCTACCTAACTGCTATCTATCTACCTAACTGCTATCTATCTAACTGCTATCTATCTAACTGCTATCTATCTATCTAGAGTCGACAAGAAGCAGACTAGACATAGTTAAATAGAATAAACAAGAGGCAGATAGACAGATATACAGAGAGAGAAGAGGGAAGATAGAGATAGATTACAGAGAGAGAGAGAGGAGAGATAGATATACAGAGAGAGAGGAGGGAACAGACGAGAGTAGGGGCAGAGGTCAACTGAAGAAGTACAAGAGATCTTCCTGGCAAAGGTGTGGGAAGCGTCGACTACAACTGAACACAAAAGTACGTTTAAAAGACCAAATTGCACCAGTATATAATGAAATTGCCAGTTTACTGTGCCTTTGTGTCATTAATTTGTGTCTCTCTGTCCAACTCTCTGATCTCTATCTCTGGGTCTATCTCCACTGTCTTTTGTCGTTTATCACTATCGGGCGGGTATATGTTTTGGTGGTTTGGTGACATAAAATGCACGTAGCCGTAAAACGACCTCCTCATGCCCAGATAAACTATATTAATACATAGTGGGTGTGGCTTAAGGGGGCGGAAAAAGGGGCGGGCCAAAAAATGTCGCCGCAAGAGCGGCAACAGAGTGCCAAAGTGCCTGATTTCTTGACCCTAGTAGCACCTGCATAGTAACATAGTATTGGAGGGGGTATAAAGACATACGTCCCATCTAGTCCAACCTTTATATCCTACCCATAAGTCTGTATAACAGTTACATCGTAATATAGTATTGGAGGTTGGATAAAGACATACGTCATCTAGTCCAACTTATACCCTACCACATAATGTCTGCTATAACAGTATATATAAACATAGTATGGAGGTTGATAAAGACATACGTCCATCTAGTCCAACCTTTATACCCTACCCATAATGTCTGTATAACAGTTACATAGTGACATTGTATTGGAGGTTGTATAAGACATACGTCCATCTAGTCCAACCTTTATACCCTACCCCATAATGTCTATCTAACAGTTACATAGTAACATAGTATTGGAGATTGTATAAATACATACGTTCATCTAGTCTAACCTTATACCCTACCCATAATGTCCTGTCTAACAGTTTACATAGTAACATAGTTGAGAGGTTGTATAAAGACATACGTCCATCTAGTCCAACCTTTATACCCTACCCATAATGTCTGCCATATAACAGTTACATAGTTAACATAGATTGGAGGTTGTATAAAGACATACGTCCATCTAGCCCAACCTTTATACCTCTACCCAAATGTCTGTCTGACAGTTACATAGTAACATAGTATTGGAGGCTGTATAAAGACATAAGTCCATCTAGTCAAACCTTTATACATGCCTCTTTCACGCTACCTAAAAGTTGATCCAGAGGAAGGCCCCCCCAAAAAAACACGCTAAAAAGAAAAAAAAAAAAAGGGGGCCGCTGGGGGTTGAAGAAATCCTTCATGGCTCCCAACAAGGCATATCGGAAAAGATACCCCTGGTGTCAATACCGTATTTCTCAATAATATAGGATGTCCCATACCAACTGGATACTACGGTATATGTATAAATAACAGTAATTCTAATATTATATAGTTACCCTATACCACCAGAACTACAGTATATGTATTATACCAATAATTCTCAAATATATATAGTATCCTGTACCAAACAGAAACTACAGTATATGTATTATACCAGTAATTCTCAATATTATATAGTATCCCTGTACCAACCAGAAATACAGTATATGTATTAATACCACTAATTCTCAATATTATATAGTATTCCTGTACCAACCAGAACTACAGTATATGTATTAATACCAGAATTCTCAATATTATTAGTATCCGTACCAACCTGAACTAACAGATATGTATTTAATACCAGTAATTCTCAAGATTATATAGTATCCCCGTACCAACTGGAACTACGGTATATGTATAAATACCAATAATTCTCAATATTATATAGTTTCCCTATACCAACCAAAACTACAGTATATGTATTAATACCAGTAATTCTCAATATTATATAGTATCCCTGTACCAACCAGAACTACAGTATATGTATTAATACCAGTAATTCTCAATATTATATAGTATCCCCGTACCAACCAGAACTACAGTATATGTATTAATACCAATAATTCTCAATATTATATAGTTTCCCTATACTAACCTGAACTACAGTATATGTATTAATACCAGTAATTCTCAATATTATATAGTATCCCTATACCAACCAGAACTACAGCATATGTATTAATACCAGGAATTCTCAATATTATATAGTATCCCTGTACCAACCAGAACTACAGTATATGTATTAATACCAGTAATTCTCAATAATATATAGTATCACCATACCAACTGGAACTACGGTATATGTATATATAACAGTAACTCTCAATATTATATAGTATCCCTATACCAACCAGAACTACAGTATATGTGTTATACCAATAATTCTCAATATTATATAGTATCCCCGTACCAACCTGAACTACAGTATATGTATTAATACCAGTAATTCTCAATATTATATAGTATCCCCGTACCAACTGGAAGTACAGTATATGTATTAATACCAGTAATTCTCAATATTATATAGTATCCCCGTACCAACTGGAACTACGGTATATGTATAAATAACAGTAATTCTCAATATTATATAGTATCCCTATACCAACCAGAACTACAGTATATGCATTAATACCAGTAATTCTCAATATAATATAGTATCCCGGTACCAACCAGAACTACAGTATATGTATTAATATCAGTAATTCTCAATATTATATAGTTTCCCTATACCAACCAGAACTACAGCATATGTATTAATATCAGGAATTCTCAATATTATATAGTATCCCTGTACCAACCAGAACTACAGTATATGTATTAATACCAATAATTCTCAATATTATATAGTATCCCAGTACCAACCAGAACTACAGTATATGCATTAATACCAGTAATTCTCAATATTATATAGTATCCTTATACCAACCAGAACTACAGCATATGTATTAATACCAGTAATTCTCAATATTATATAGTATCCCTATACCAACCAGAACTATAGTATATGTATTAATACCAATAATTCTCAATATTATATAGTATCCCCGTACCAACCAGAACTACAGTATATGTATTAATACCAATAATTCTCAATATTATATAGTATTCCTGTACCAACCAGAACTACAGTATATGTGTTAATACCAGTAATTCTCAATATTATATAGTATCCCCGTACCAACCAGAACTACAGTATATGTATTAATACCAGTAATTCTAAATATTATATAGTATCCCCGTACCAACCAGAACTACAGTATATGTATTAATACCAATAATTCTCAATATTATATAGTATCCCCGTACCAACCAGAACTACAGTATATGTATTAATACCAATAATTCTCAATATTATATAGTATCCCCGTACCAACCAGAACTACAGTGTATGTATTAATACCAGTAATTCTCAATATTATATAGTATCCCCGTACCAACCAGAACTACAGTATATGTATTAATACCAGTAATTCTCAATATTATATAGTATCCCAGTACCAACCAGAACTACAGTATATGTATTAATACCAGTAATTCTCAATATTATATAGTATCCCCGTACCAACCAGAACTACAGTATATGTATTAATACCAGTAATTCTCAATATTATATAGTATCCACGTACCAACCAGAACTACAGTATATGTATTAATACCAGTAATTCTTAATATTATATAGTATCCCCGTACCAACCAGAACTACAGTATATGTATTAATACCAATAATTCTCAATATTATATAGTATCCCTGTACCAACCAGAACTACAGTATATGTGTTAATACCAGTAATTCTCAATATTATATAGTATCCCTGTACCGACCAGAACTACAGTATATGTGTTAATACCAGTAATTCTCAATATTATATAGTATCACTGTACCGACCAGAACTACAGTATATGTGTTAATACCAGTAATTCTCAATATTATATAGTATCCCCGTACCGACCAGAACTACAGTATATGTATTAATGCCAGTAATTCTCAATATTATATAGTATCCCTGTACCAACCAGAACTGCAATATATATATTAATACCAGTAATCCTCAATATTATATATTATCAATGTACCAACCAGAAATACAGTATATGTATTAATACCAGTAATTCTCAATATTATATAGTATTGTACCATCCCCGTACCAACCACGAACTACAGTATATGTAATATACCAGTAATTCTCAATATATATAGTATCCCGTACCCAACCAGAACTACAGTATATGTTAATACCAGTAATTCTCAATATATATAGTATCCCTGTACCAACCAGAACTACAGTATATGTTATAACCAGTAATTCTCAATATTATATAGTTTTAACAAGTGTTTAGTCCCTTTTAAAGTTAAAAAAAAAAAATAATATTAATATTTAAAAAAAAAATTATAAAATTTAAATAATAAAAAAAAAAAATTTATTCACGGAACTGCCAGTTCACGTCTTCTGGAAAGACAATGTCAATACTATAATAAATCTATTTTAACATAGTCCCATAATATTTGTGTTGAATAAAGAGATACATCCATCAAGTCCCAACCTATTCACCCTCTTTTTGGTAATCCTATCCTAACAGTTATCCAACTACCAAAAACCCAGGAGTGTTCAAAACTGGAACTTCTTATCCAGGCTCATGGTATATCTTTAATATTAATTCATCGCAGGTCATGTTATCTGTATATTCCTCCATCCAGTTCACGATAAATTATATCTGGAATATCATGCCATCCAGTCCGGTATATCTGTATAGTCCATGTTCATAGTCCATCCACGTCACGGTATTCTGTACTATCATCCTCCAGGTCACGGTATACTGTCTATTCATTCATCATCCATGTCCACGTATATCTGTAATATTCATCCTCAGGTCACGGTAATTCTGTAATATTCATTCCATCCCAGGTCACGGTATACTCTGGTAATATTCATCCATCCAGGTCACGGTATCTGTAATATTCATCCATCCAGGTCACTGTATATCTGTAAATATTCATCCATCCAGGTCCGGTAATATCTGGTAATATTTCATCCATCCAGGTCCACGGTTACTGTAATATTCATCCTCCAGGTCATGGTATAGCTTTAATTTAATTCATCCAGGCTGGTATATCTTTAATAATTCCATCCATCCCAGGTCACGGTACTATCTGTATATTATCCCTCCAGGCAGGTATAATCTGTAAATTCATCCATCCAGGTCCGGTATAATCTGTTTATATTCCATCCATCAGTCACGGTATATCTGTACTATTCATCAATCCAGGTCACGGTATATCTGTAATATTCCATCCATCCAGGTCCCGGTATTTCTTTGGGGGTAATATATCTATCCAGGTCCGGTATATCTGTAATATTCATCCCTCCAGGTTCACGGTATATCTGTAATATTTCCCCCAAATCCTCCAGGTCTAGTATATCTGTATATTGTTTCACATCATCCAGGTCATGTATATTTGTAGTATTCATTCATCCGGTCACGGTATTCTGTAATATTCATCCCATCCAGTCACGTATATCTGTAATATTCTCCATCCGGTCATCGTATTCTGTTCATATCTCCATCCAGGTCAAGGTATATCTGTATATTCATCCATCCAGTCACGGTATATCTTATATTCATCATCCAGTCACGGTATATCTGTAATATTCATCCATCCAGTCACGGTATACTGTAATAATTCATCCATCCAGGTCACGGTATTCTGTAAATTCATCCATCCCGGGTCACGGTATATCTGTGAATATTCATCCATCCAGTCACGGTATATCTGAATATTCATTCCATCCAGGTCACGGTATACTGTATATGCACATATCCATCCAGGTCACGGTATATCTGTAAGATTTCATCCATCAGGACGGTATATCTGTAATATTCATTCATCGCAGGGCACGGTATCTGTAATATTCATCCCTCCAGGTCACGTTATATCTGTAATATGCATCCATCCAGGGTCACGGTATATCTGTACTATTCATCCATCCAGGTCACTGTTATATCTGTAATAGGCATCCATCAGGTCACGGTATATCTGTAATTTCATCCATCCAGGGGTCACTGTATAATCTTTAATATTGATCCCATCCAGGTCCTGTAGATCTGTAATATTCATCCATCCGGTCACGGTATATCTGTAATATTCACATCCAGGTCACTTTATATCTGTAATATTCATCCATCCGGTCAACGGTATAGCTGTATTTCATCCTCCAGGTCACGGTCTATCGACGAGTTCATCCCTCCAGGTCACGTAATCTGTAATATTCATCCTCGCAGGTCACGGTATATCTGTAAGCTTCCATCCATCCAGGTCACGGTATATCTGTATATCATCCATCCAGGTCAGCGGTATATCTGTAATAATCATCCATCCAGGCACGGATATCTTTAATATTAATTCATCCAGTCACCGGTATATCTGTAATGTTCATGCCATCCAGTCCGGTATATCTTTATATCATTCATCCAGGTCACGGTCTATCTTCAATATTCATCCATCCAGGTCACAGTAAGATCTGATATTCACCATCCAGGTCACGTATACCTAATTTCCTCCTCCGGTCACGGTATATCTTAATATTCATCCATCCAGGTCATGGTTATCTGTACATATTCATCATCCAGGTCACGTATTCGGTAATATCATTCATCAGTCACGTATATCTTAATCCATCCAGGTCACGGTATATCTGTAAAGTCATCATCCAGGTCACGGTTATGTGAATATATCCTATCCAGGTCACGGTATATCTGTATAATTCATCCATCCAGGTAGCGGTATATCTGTAAATATCCCAGTCACGTAATAAACGAAAATAATATTTCATTCACTCCAGGTCATGGTATCTGTATATTCATCCATCCAGGTCATGGTTAGTATCTGTATATTCACTTCATCGGTCTCGGTATAATCTGCTAATATCCATTCATCCAGGTTCACTAACGTACCATCCCCAGGTCGGTATATTGATAATATTCACCTCCAGGTCTGTCGAACCCCCTGTATGTCATTATCAGTCTGGATCTGTACTATTCATCCCTCCAGGTACGTTATATCGTAATATTCATTCATCCGAGTCAGGGTTTATCTGTAATTATTCATTCTCAGGTCACGGTTAATCGGTAATATTCATTCCACCAGGTCATGGATACTCTGTAATATTCATCTCATCCAGGTCATGGTACTATCTGTAATATTCATCCATCCAGGCATGGTATATCTGTACATTCATCCATCCAGGCAGTAATCTGTAACATTATTTCATTCCAGGTCAGGTATATATGAATATTCATTCATCCACGGTCAAGGTTATCTTATCGTCAGTCACGTATACTGTACTATTCATTCATACAGTGTCAGTAAAATCTGTAATAAATCCGGTCACTTCTTATATCATTCCAGGTCCATGTACGGTATACTCTGTAATAATCTCCATCCATCCAGGTCATCGGTAATCTGTCATATCATCCATCCAGGTTCCGGATATCTGTAATATTCATTCATCCGGTCATGGTATATCTGTAATATTCATTCATCCAGGTCATGGTTCTATTCAATCATTCATCCATCCAGGTCATAGTATACTGTAATATTCATCATCCGGTCATCGGTAATTCTGTCAATATTCTCCATCCCAGGTCATGTCTTGTCAAATTCATCTCCAGGTCACGGTATATCTCTGTATATTCATTATGGTTTGCCCACCAGGTCATAGGTAATATCTGTAATATTTCATTCCCTCCAGGTCAGGTATCTGTAATATTCATCCATCGGTCATGGTCATCTGATTCTCTTATCCAATTATTCTGATATCTATCCTATGTAATTTGATATCATCCGTGTAGTTCCTGTAATATTCATCCATTCCAGGTCATGGGATATCTGTAATATTCATCCATCCGGTCGTGGTATATCTGTAATATTCATTCACAGTCCAGGTCATGATATCTGTAATATTCATCCATCCAGTCTACTGTATATCTGTATATTCCATATCCAGGTAGTATATCTGTAATATCATGCCACCCAGGTCATTACGGTAATTCCTATCAGGTCAGTATATCATTCATCCAGTTCCACGTGTATATCTGAAATCATCTTCCATCCAGGATCCGGTCCTATTGCGGTAATATTCATATCCATCCAGGTCAGCGGTTTCTGTAAATTCCATTCATCCATCCAGGTCATCGTAAGATTACTCGACTGTATATCTATATCATTTATCCAGGTCATGGTATATCTGTATATTCTCATCCAGGATCACGTATATCTGTAATATTCTCGAATCTGTATCATTCACAGTCATGGTATATCTTAAATTCATTCATCCAGGTCAGGGTATATCTGTAATATTCATTACCTCCAGGTCATCGTAATCTGTAATATTCATTCACCATCCAGGCATACCGTATATCTGTAATATCATTCCAGCCAGGTACAATGGTATATCTGTAATATTCATTCTCCTAGGTCGCTCTGGTAATATTACAGTAGTAATATGTCATACTCCTATCCAGGTCAGGTATATCTGTAATGTATATCGTGTATTGATTCATTCATCAGGTCGGTATATCTATATAATTCATATACATCGCAGTCAGTACATACTCTGTACAATTCACCATCCAGGTCATCGGTCATACTGTAATATCTGCTCACTCACAGGGTCGTCGGTATATATGATATTCATTATGCACAGGTCATGGTATATCTCATATTCATTCATCCAGGGTCAGCGGTTATCTGTAATATTCAATCCATCAGGTTCACTGGTTATCTGTATATTTCATCATCCAGGTCATGCGTATACTGTAATATTAATTCATTCCAGGTCATGGTATATCTGTAATATTCATTCATCCAGGTCATGGGTAATATCTGTAATATTCAGGTGATACGATCTACTCCAGGTCATCGTTATCTGTAATATTCATTCTCACAGGTCAGCGGTCATTCTTAATATTCATTCACCCAGGTCATCGGTTATCTGTAATATTATATTCAGTCCACGTATATCTGTACATATTCATCATCCAGGTCACGGTCATTCTGTAGATATTTATTATCCAGGGTCACGGTTAATATCTGTAATATTCATCCATCAGTCAGGTTCTGACATCCATCAGGTCAGTATATCGTAATATTGTACCATCAGGATCAGGTATCTACTGTAATATTCATCATCGGCCAGGTTCATCTGTTAATATGTATTAGTACTATATCTTATATTCCATTTCCAGGTACGGTAAATATCATGCAGCGGTATGGTATACGTATTAATCCAGATGGTATTGTGATTTCCTCCAGGTCATCGTATATCTGTAATTTCATTCATCCGGTCCAACGGTATATCTGTAATAGTTCATTCATCCAGGGTGCACGGTATATCTGTAATTGTTCATCCATTCCGGTCATCGGTACTATCTGTAATGTTCATCCATCCAGGTCTCGGTCTATCTGTAATATTCATCCTCCAGGTAATCCGGTCTATCTGTAATATTCATTCATTCCAGGTCACGGTATATCTGTATATTCCTATGTTCTGCATATTACCACCGATCAGGTCATAGTAATATTCATCCATCCAGGTCATGGAATCTGTATATTCTTCATCACATGTACGGTATATCTGTAATATTCATTCATCCAGGTCAGGATACATCATCATCACTGGGTTAATATTCGTATTTCACATCCAGGTCACGGTATATCTGTAAATTCATCCATAGTTACGTATATCTGTAACTATTCACTCCACTCCGGTACGGTATATCTGATATTATTCATCAATTAGGTATTCTGATCTCATCCCACGGTAAATCTGTATATTCATTCCCATCCAGGTCACGGTTATCTGTAATATCTTTTCCTCCAGGTTCATGGTTTATTCTGTAATATTCATTCATCAGGTCACGGTATATCGTAATATTCATTCATCCAGGTCATGGTTATCTGTAATATTCACATCCAGTCAGGTATTGTCACTCCAGGAAATGGTAATCTGTAATATTCATCCATCCAGGTCAGGTTGTAATATTCTTGTAACGGGTATGGATTCGAATATTAATTTCACAGTCCAGTAAGCGTAATTCTTTCAGGTAGATATTTACATTCCAATTCACAGGTCATGGACGTCACGTAGATATCTGTAATATTTCATCCATACAGCGTCATCGGTCATACTCTGGAATATTCATCCATCCAGGTCATGGTATATCTGTAATATTCATCTCCAGGTCAGTATATCTGTAATTCATCCATCCCAGGTCATGAATCGTACTATTCCCATACGTAATATTTCATTCATCCAGTCGTAATGTATATCTGTAATATTCATTCATCCAGTCATGTACATTCATCGGTAGGTATATCTGATATATCATCCATCCAGGTCCGGTATATCTGTAATATTCATTATCCAGGTCCATGGTAGATCTGTAATATTCATTATCCAGGAATCGGTCTATCTGTTAATATTCATCATCATTCACGGTAATAATCTGTAATATTCATCCATCCAGGTCTGGTATTATCTGTAATATCATTCATCCAGTCACGGTATATCGTATGTAATTTCATTCAGTCGGTCACGGTATATCGTTATATTCATTCATCCAGTCCGTCCTATTCCAGTTCATAGTCACTTATCTGTAATATTCTTCATCCAGGTCAGTACGGTATATTATCGGTTATGAATATTGATTATACCATCCAGCCCGGGTCTGGTTTAGATCCTGTAATATTCATTCCATCCAGTACAAGGTAATTTTTCATCCAGGTATTGTAATATCATACATCCTGGGTCACGGTATGCTGTAATATTAGTGCCATCCAGGTCAGGTTATCTGTATATTCATCCAACCGTCATGGTCTTTAATATCTGTAATATTCATCACTCCAGGTCTCGGTCTATCTGTACATATTCATTCATCCATCAGGGTACATCTGTAATATCTTTGACTGTAATTGAATTTCATTCATCAGCTATGGTTAGCAATATATCGGTATTAACTCTGTAATATCCATCCATCCAGTCACGTATATCTGTAATTCCATCCATCCAGGTATGGTATATCGTAATATTCATCTCAGGTCAGTAACAATCACAGGTTTGTATATCGTAATATTCCACCCCGGTCACGGTCATTCTGTAATATTCATCTCATCACGTCATTGGGTATATCTTGTAATATTCATTCATCCAGGTCTAGGTATATCTGTAATATTATGTCATCCAGGGTCATGGTTATATCTGTAATCATTCATTTCATCCAGGTCACGGTATATACCTGTAATGAGTTCATTCAATCAGGTAATCCGGTATATCTGTCATATTCATCCACCAGGTCATCGGTATATTGTAATATTCCATTACGTCCAGGTCAGGTATATCTGTAATATTCATCCACCAGGCTCGGTATATCTGTAATTATCATTCACATCTATACGAAGTCATCCAGGTATACATATCTGTAATAATTACATTATCCGGTCTCGGTATATCTTGTAATATTCATCATCCAGGCACGTCAAATATCTGTCAATACATTCTAGCCTCCAGGTCACGTATATCGTAATATTCATTCCATCCAGTGTCATCGGTATATCTGTAATATGATCTCCATCGGTAATCGGGGTAGATCTGTTAATTATGCATTCATCCAGGTCACGGTTATCTGTAATATTCCTATGTCCAGTGTAGCGTTTATCTGGAAATATTTCATCACTCCAGGGTCAGGTATATCTGTATATTCTTCCATCCAGGTCACGGTATATCTGGTAAATTCATTCATCCAGGTCATGCGTTATATCTGAATATTCATACAGGTCATAAAATTCAATATTCTCCATCGGTCATGCGGTTATCTGTATATTCATCGCACTCCAGGTCAGGCCGTATATCTGTAATATTCATTCATCCAGGTCATCGTGTATATTGCATATTCTCGTCATGTATTAAATTCATCCTCCAGGTAATGGCGACTGTACAGGTATGTATACTGTAATATTCATTCATCCAGGGTCATCGGTATCCTCAAATTCATTCATCCAGGTCAGGTATATCTGTAATATCATCCAAGGTTAAGGTATAATCTGTAATATTCATCACTCCAGGCGGTTATCGAAGTCTCATCCTGTATGATAATATTCATTCATCCCCGGAGTCAGGTATCTGTAATATGACATCCGGTCATGGTCACTGTATTGTATATATATCTGTAATATTCATGTGTTCATCAAGGTCACGGTATTGTTTGTTTGTTTACCCTCTACCGTGAAATGAAATCAGGGACTTGTACTGCAATGTGTTGATTCCAGATACTTGCAATTTTGTGCTTTATTCGATTTTCAGCTTTTTTGACAGACCAGGATTTTCTCCGATTTTCTTTTTAATGAATTTATAATTATTTCCCAATATTGAATTCTCCATACCCTGGTTTATTGTTCCCGGTTTATCAGGATGGGACTGTTGTTCTTACACACCTCAACTCTTCTGCTGGTTAAAGGTAGCTGTACAACGTATTTCTTGAAACTAAATAAATATATAGTGGATAATGCACCCCACTGTAAATTATAAGGAGATTAGAAAGAAGGTCACAAGGAGTTCCGTGACTGATATAAAAGCACGAGGCCTGAAGGCCATCTTTACCCAGAGTCCATGCTCCTCTGTATGGTGT
Source organism: Hymenochirus boettgeri (assembly GCA_019447015.1). Classification (NCBI taxonomy): domain Eukaryota; kingdom Metazoa; phylum Chordata; class Amphibia; order Anura; family Pipidae; genus Hymenochirus; species Hymenochirus boettgeri. The sequence goes on along the minus strand of CM033471.1, from coordinate 261,387,416 downwards.
TATAGTGTGTGTATTATATAAAACCTCCCCTTCCTCGACATTCAAGCTACTCACATCTCCTATATTACCTTTCTGCTTCTCTGCTCTGCCAATTTCACTTTTCTCCCGGTTAACCAGATAGAAAATGTTGGGTGTTGCCGCCTTGGGGCAATAGCGCTCGGCTCTGACACCAGCTGGGCAGCGGCATATGACCAATTCTTACGTGACTAGTACGGCTGTGTGACTGGCTGTAACAATGGGAGGGCAACAAATGTAAAGTTCTTTGTACGAAAAGAACGAAAATTCTGTCCCTAACATACAAAAATGTGTAATTGTGTCACAAAATTCTGTAAATATTCCCAATGTACCAAATTCTCTTAAGTTGTCCAGGTAAATAATCCCTCCCTATTATGACTATGTAAATCCCCCATAACGCCACTATGTCGCAGAATCCACTTACAGCTCCATTTAATCCACCCAAAAAAGCTCCACCCACTTGATCATATAGCTCCACCTACTGTTCATATAACTCCCCATACTGCTCCATATAACCACCCCCGTACCTCTACCTTTTGCTCCATAAACCCACCTACTGACTCCACAAAAACCCACCTTACTGCCTCCATTAACTCCACCACGCTCCATATAACCCACCCAGACCCGACCTATTGCGCCATAAACTCCACCTATGCTCCATATCACCACCCCAGTACCTCCACCTATTCATCCCATATAACTCCACCCATTGCTCTAAGAAATCCACCTACTGCTCCATATAATCCACCCCAGTAGTAGCTCCACCTATTGCTCCATATAACTCCAACCACTGCCCCTCCATATACACCCTTCCACTACAAAACTTGCCTGAGCAATGTTTAACTGCTAATGCTGCCACATGATTCAAACACCTCTCCACATGCTCCATACGACCCTTTCTTCTAAACTAAATGTTCTATTAATTTAACTCTAAGTCATAAAGCATTAACTCACTGGATTATTACCATAACACTTTATTTACTATTTACAGATATTTACAATTCCAACACTCCATTTCCATACTATCTACCCCCAAAATACAATATGATGTCTGGGATTTCACAGTGAAGGGGTTAAGTTCTTTGGGGTTGTTTAAGAGTCATCAGTTTACTGCACAGGGGGAGACGTGGACTGCTCTTTGGCTATAGTGTTTGGAATTAGTCCTTACAGGTCTACCAGCCACACAATCCTGCACTCTGTTACTTGGCCTCTCTCTGCCCCCCGTGATTCGGTCCAGTGGCCTGCCCTTTAGTCTTATTTGGGTGGTAATTGGCCTCGGGTGATGATTCCTGGTGAGGTGGACTTCTGGTGGTCCATAACCATATCCGCCCTTCTCTGTCAGCACTGTCCTCACGTGATAATACAGATATTTGATTAGGAGAGTCCAGTGGCTCTGTGTTCCCAAGTGAGCTTTCAACAAGCTGCTGGTAGTGAGGGGGGGTGAAGGGTCGGCATGTGCAAAAAATAGGGGGACACGTATTGGTGGGGTGCTGCATTTTCAGTGGCTGAGAGGAGAGCAGTGCATAGCTGGGGAAGTCGTCATCTTCTCGTTGCCTCTGGGGGGATCCACAGTAAGTCCTCCCATCATGTACAGATGACTCCCACTCGTGGGGGCCTGGACAACATTGCTGACTTGGTTAACTGAATGGGCACATGTGAGCAAATTTCACTGTCTGTGGTCCTGCCCATCCATAGGAGCCTGGCTCTGGGCTGTCTCTGGCGGATGATCTGACAGGTCAGAGAGAGAGCCACATGGGGAAATCCTTCCATGGGCTGGCTCCCTCCCCCACTGTCTGCTCAGAGGAGTCCGAATTCATGCCCAGGAATGAGCTGGTGTTGTTCCATTCTCACCACTGCACAATAGAGATGGTAGCTCCGGAGTCATGTTATTCCCTAGACCTTCCCTGATTTCCAGAAAGGACGGCTGCAGAGATGAGCCCAAAGCGTAACTTGAGTTGAAGCAGCTCCTTCTCAGACTCCCGTTTCCTCGTCTAGGGCTTGCACCTCCCCTCCAGCACTAGGTCATGAAAACGTCTTTTATCTCTGACCTTTTGGACTGCTTCGTTGTTTTTCTTCCTTCTTCTCCCAGTAGCTGGGCATCTTTCTTTGTCATCCGAAATAAACTCCCTTTCTGCGGCCAGCCCCGGAGGACCCACCACAAGCCCTGACTCTTACTCTCTGCCTCCTCACCGCTGGGGAATAAGGCAGAAGGGATGATCCATGACGTTGTTTGCTTAGAACGGGGCTAATTGCTTTTTTAGCTAGGGGTGATTAATTAATTGAACGGAACGAAGGAAAAGGGTCAGGGTGGAACTCAGTCTTTTAAGAGAATAAGTAAAAGTTCCTTTAATGTGGAGTTCCCCAGGCGGGGGTTGGTTGTTTTGTTGTGAGCATTTTACAGAGGCCTCCGAATCAATACAACCGGCCAAATGCTCTGGACAGTATTGTTGTACTGTGACCACGTCCAGTAGAGATATTCCTTTCTCCAGACAGTTTCTTTCAATGTCGTTCCATCAATGGCCAAATTCTCTTAATTAATTATTACTCGGGTCTCTTTTTCAAGTCTCTTTGCCAGTGAAGGGATAAGGAGTCTTGATGTCTCTGTAGAGAAGTTAATGCCGCTCTCTCTTACTCCTTTCAGTAATGAATCCTTTCCTTGTCTCCAACAAGTTTTAATCTGATATGACAAACCTAAAAAGAAAGAAAAAATAAATAAATTTAAACACTAACTATTTCCCCGCCCCCCTGTGCATATTTACATTCATGTTACTCTTGCCGGCAGCGGCCTCCAACGTTTGACCTGGTTTATTTTTGCAGATTGCTTTAATTAGTTTGTAACATTCGAATTGCTGTTCCATACATGATGATATTAACGTGTACAAATAGAAAGAGGGGTTGAAAGACATTGTATGGTACACTTTGTAATGATGTGCAGGGAAGGTATTTAGAGGACAGCCGGAGATGTTACTGGGCACCCCTCTGCCAGAGGATTGTGACCAGCTAGAGGTAGGGTGCAGACAGGAGCGGACATGCGTGGGCACCCCTCTGCCAGGAGGATTGTAACCAGCCAGAGGTAGGGTGCAGACAGGAGCCGGACATGCACTTGCAGGGCCTCAATATACATCACTGATACCACATCCCCTCCACTGGTTAAAATAGAGCAGACAGATATCTGGTAATACAGAGTATGCGATATGTAGAGCTCACCCAGCCCATAAAAAATAAAGGGAACATTGACTGACACCTGGAATAAACCAAGGTGTTTACCCCCATTTACACACAGAGGGCAAATATCCTGATTAAACGGATTATTATCAGATTCGAATGCAGATAATGAATGCGTGCAGTTTGTTTACATGGAATGTTACAGTTTATTACAAGAGGAGAAGTGATAAAACATGTCAATCTCTCCCTTAGAACTTATCTGAGAACAAGATTCCCATATGGAGACAATTCAATCATCCCTCCCCTGATCTTAACAAAGACAGGTGGACTCACAGTGTGAAGGACGTGGCACCAGTGAGAAGGGTCTGATCAGGCCCTGTAAAGAAATTGTCAGTGTGTTTACTATGGGAGTACACAACCCCAACACTTCCTCCCTCCCTCCTGTGAGTCCACGTGCCTACTCCCACCATGTGACGAGCCAGTGCAAGGCAAAGAAAACTAGGTCAGCACTCTTGGTAACCAGAATCGTGGGCTCCTGCCACAGACCCACTGCAGGATTGCACGGGAACAAATTCCCCCAACGGAGACCCACTGCCCTGATGCACTGGAACAAAATTCCCCACGGAGACCCACGGTCCTGATGCACTGGCGGACATAATCCCACCGGAGACCCACTTGCCCTGATACACTGGACATAATCCCCACCGGGACCCACTGCCCTGATACTGGGAACATATCCCCCTGGAGACCCACTGCCCTGATACACTGGGACATAATCCCACCGGAGACCCATGCCCTGATACATGGAACATAATCCCCACCGGGAAGACCACTGCCCTGATTACACTGGGACAATTCCACCCAGAGGACCCACTGCCCTGATGACACTGGAAATCAAATTCCCCACCGGAGACCCACTGCCCTGATAAACTGGGCAACATATTCCACTGGAAGACCCACGCCTGATACACTGGGACATAATCCCCACCGGAGACACACGCCTGATAACTGGGACCATATCCCCACTGGGAGAACCCACTGCCCTGATTACAGGGACATAGTCCCCACCATGAGACCCACTGCCCGATGCACGGGAACAAATTCCCCCACCGGGAGACCCATGCCCTGATTTACAATGGGAACATATTACTCACAGGACCCACCTGCCCTGATACCTGGGGACATATTCCCCACAGGAGACCACTGCCTGATACAACTGGAATATTCCCTGCCAGAGACCCAAGCCCTGATACACTGGGCATATTCCTGCCAGAGACCCAATGCCCGGATAACACTGGGACATATTCCCTGCCAGAGACCCATTGCCCTGAATTACACGGGACATTCCATGCCAGGAGACCCACTGCCCGATACACTGGACATATTCCCCACCAGGACCCACTGCCCTGATACACTGGGACATTTCCCTGACAGAGACCCACTGCCCTGATTACACTGGGACGTAATGCCACCGGAGAACCACTGCCATGATAAACTGGGACAGTATGCCCCAACGGGGATCCCACGCCTGATTACACGGGGACTTAAGGCCCACCGGAGAACCACTGCCCTGATACACTGGGACAATTCCCACCAGAGGACCCATGCCCTGATACACTGGGATATTCCCCACCAGAGACCCACTACCCTGAGATGACAAAAACAGTTATTTGGAACCGTATTCATTTTGATTTTGAGACATCCTGTAATAGTAAATGGGCTGGAGAAGGAGGTTTGTCCAGCACATGTGTCTTTATTTCCTTTTCCATGTGAAGGGTGTTCATTCAGATTACAAAAATGACAAAGGAATGTAAAATTACAAGGAAACATTCTATATAACCAGCACCCAAACAAAACACTTTGTTCATCAAATTCAATTATTTACACACATACTTATACTATCTGCTATATGTAGAGTGTAAGCTGTGCAGGACCAAAATTATCTTTACCAATGGTTCCCTCTCCCTTATGTATCGTGTCTCTGTATATTAGAGTACAAGCGTGCAGGACAGGATTCTCTTCTCCCAATGGTTCCTCTCCCTGTATTGTAACTGTGTCCCTCTGTTATTAGAGTGTAAGCTGTGCAGAAAGGATTATCTTCTCCCAATGCGTTCCCTCTCCCTGTATTGTATCTGTGTCCCTCTGTATATTTAGAGTGTAAGCTATGCAGGACAGGATTCCCGTTCTCCAATGTCCCATCTCCCCTCGTATTGTATCTGTGTCCCTCTGTATATTAGAGTGAAGCTCTTGCAGGACAGGATTCCCTTCTCCCAATTGTTCCCTCTCTTGATTGTATCTGTTTACCCTCTGTATATTAGAGTGTAAGCTCTAGGACAGGATTCCCTTCTCCCAATGGTCCCCTCCCTGTATTGTTCCTGTGTCCTCTGTATATTAGATGTAAGCTCCGTAGGACAGGATTCCATCCCCATGGTCCCCTTCCAGATTGTATCTGTGTCCCTCTTATATTAGAGTGTAAGTCGCAGGACAGGATTCCCTTTTCCCAATGGTTCCCTCTCCCTGTATTGTATCTGTTCCCTCTGTATATTAGAGTGTAGCTCTGTAGGACAGTTCCTTACCCCCAATGGTTCCCTCTCCCCTGTATTGTATCGGAGTCCCTCTGTATATTAGAGTGTAAGCTCTGCAGGACGGATTCCCTTTTCCCAAGGTTCCCTCTCCCTGTATTATATCTGTGTGCCTCTGTATATTAGGTGTAAGCTTGCAGGAAGGTTCCCTTCTCCCCTGGTTCCCTCCCTGTATTGTATCTGCGTCTATCTGTATATAGAATGTAAGCCTCTGAAAGGACAGGCTCTCTTCTCCAATGGTTACCCTCTCCTGTATTGTTTCTGTGCCCTCTGTATATTAGAGTGTAAGCTCTGCAGGACAGGATTCCTCCTCCCAATGGTTCCCTCTCCCTGTATTGTTTGTGCCCTCTGTATATTAGAGTGTAGCTCTGCAGGACAGGGTTCCTTCTCCCAATGGTTCCACTATCCCTGTATTGTACTCGTGTCCTTCTGTAATTAGAGTGTATCTCTGCAGGGACAGGATTCCCCTCTCCCAAGGTTCCCCCATCCCTGTATTGAATCTGTGTCTCTCTGTATATTAGAATGTAAGCTCTGCAGGACAGGATTCTCTTCTCCCAATGGTTCCATCTCATGTATGGTATCTGGTCCTGGTTATTAGAATTAAGCTCTGCAGAAAGGATTCCAATCTACCAATGGTTCCACTCCTGTATTGTATTGGTGTCCCTCGCTCTGTATTTAGAATGTAAAGTCTGCAGGACAGGATTCCCTTCTCCAATGGGGGGGGGGGTGGGGATTCCCTCTCCCTGTATGTATCGTATCTGTGTCCCTCTGATATTAGAATGTAAGCTCTGCAGGACAGGATTCCCTTCTCCCAATGGTTCCCTTCCCTGTATTATATCTGTGTCCCTCTGTATATACCGTGTAAGCTCTGCAGGAAGGATTCCTTCTCCCAATGGTTCCCTTCCCTGTTTGTATCTGTGTCCCCTGTAGATTACAGTGTAAGTCTGCATGCCGGAGTCCCTTATCCAATGGTTCCCTCTCCCTGTATGATATCTTGTCCCTCTGTTATTAGAGTGTCAAGCTCTGTAGGACAGGATTCCTTCTCCCATGGTTCCATCTCCATGTATTGTAATCTATTGTCCCTCGTATATTAGAAGGAGAAGCTCGGGTTGCCATTTCCTTAGTCAGAAGATTGGTAATCACATCTCCAGTCTAGTGGATAGATGTTCCGTACACAGTAAGTAGGACATAAAGCTCTATGTTATTATATTATTATACATGTTGTATAAATTACCACACACATTGTTCCGTATCCAAGCTCACAAGGTTCTCCTACAACCAAAGTAATAATTACACAGCACGTCCCAATCCAGCAATAAATACGAAGGTTCCCGGTTACCTGTCATATAGAAGACCATGGTTCTCTCCTCTGTTGTTCTTGTCTTCGTGTCAAGAGACTTTGTTTACCACTTCGCTCCTTCTGGCTGTTCCCTCTTCCTCTCCTTTCCTTGTGTTTGGACTTTGGCTCCACTCCCCCTTTTCTATCTGTTCCCTACTCTCCCTCTATCTAGGATATGTGTGTTAGGGGTCAGACATTGCAGAACTGTACGTCCACAACCTGTGGTGTTTCAGGCGGAGGGACATGGGGGAATATGGAGAGGAGATGAATTGCACTGACAAGGGAGAGTGTGGATTCATTGGTAGTGGGAGCGAGGGGACAGGGATGTGTCAGATAAAAGGGAGGATGAAAAGGCAACGACAAATATGCAATGAAATATAATAAAGGAAAAGAGAGAAGGTGCAGGTGTTGGGATTATAAGAAGCAGGAAAGGAAGGGTCCAAAATTACCCAGAGAACGGGCAGACAGGGATACCTCAAAGGGGTTCGTAATCAAAACCAAATACATTCACCGTGTACAGATTGCAATGGTGACCAAGGAGGGAAAGGGGGAAAACAATGGCAATGGAACCCTGTCCTGCAGAGCTTACACTCAAATATACAGAGGGGACACAGATACAATAAGGGGAGGGCAACCATTGGAGAAGGGAATCCTGTCCTTGCAGAGTGTACCACTCTAATATACAGAGGGACAAGGTTACAATACAAGGAGTGAGAACCATGGGAGATGGTATCCTTTCCTGCAGAGCTTACACTCTAATATACCAGCGGGACACCAGAACACTACAGGGAGAGGGAACATGGGAGGAAGGGACTCTGTCCGGCAGAGCTTTTACACTCTAATAACAGAGGGACACCAGCGACAAATACCAGGGAGAGGGAACCATGGGAGAAGGGAAAACCCAGTCCTGCAGAGCTGTACACTCTAATATACAGAGGGACACAAGATACAATACAGGGAGGAGCGGAAACCATTGGGAGAAGGAATCCTGTCCTGCAGAGCTTACACTCTAATATACAGAGGGACCACAGATTACAATACATGGAGCGAGGGAACCATTGGGAGGAAGGGGAATCCTGTCTGCAGAGCTTAAACTCTATATACAGAGGGGCACAGATACAATTACAGGGCGGAGGGAACCATTGGGAGAAGGGAATCCTGTCTGCAGCAGCTTACAATCTAATATACACGAGGGACACAGATACAATAAGGGAGAGGGAACCATTAAGGAAGGGAATCCAGTCCTGCGAGCTACACTCTAAATATACAGAGGGACACAGATACAATGACAGGAGAGGGAAACCATTTAGAGAAGGGAATCCAGTCCTGCGAGCTTACACTATAATATACGAGGGCACAGATACAATACAGGGAGAGGGCAACCATTGGGAGAAAGAAGTGATCCTGTCCTGCAGGAGCTTACACTCTAATATACAGAGGGACACAGATACAATACAGGGAGAGGGACCATTAAGAGAAGGAATCCAAGTCCTGCGAGCTTTACACTTAATATCCAGAGGGACACAGATACAATACAGGGAGAGGGAAACCATTGGAGAGAAGTGGAATCCGTCCTGCAGAGCTACACTCTACTATACAGAGGGACACAGATACAATACAGGGAGAGGAAAACCATTGGAGAAGGGAATACCGTCCTGCAGAGCTTACACTCTAATATACAGAGGAACACAGATACAATACAGGAGAGAGGGAACCCATGGGAGAAGGGAATCCTGTCCTGCAGAGCTTTACACTCTACATACAGAGGGACAAGATACAATACAGGGAGAGGGAACCATTGGGAGAAGGGAAATCCTGTCCTGCAGAGCTTTAGACTCTAATAGACAGAGGACACAGATACAATACAGGGAGAGGAAACCATTGGGAAGAAGAAAAACATGTCATGCAGGAGAATTACACTCTAATATACAGAGGGAAAAGATACAATAAGGGAGAGGGAACCAAGTGGGAGAGGGAATCCTGTCCTGCAGAGATTACACTCAATATACAGAGGGGACACAAGATTAATACAGGGAGAGGGAACCATGGAGAAGAGAATCCTGTCCGGCAGAGCTTACACTCTAAATATACAGAGGGACACAGATACAATACAGGGCGAGGGGGGGAACCATTGGGAGAAGAGAATCTTGTCCTGTGAGAGTACACTGTAATATACAGAGGGCCACAGATACAATACAGGAAAGAGGAGGAAAACCATTGGGAGAGGGAATCCTGTCCTAAAGAGCTTCACTCTAATAGACAAAGCGAAACAAGATACAATACAGGGAGAGAGGGAACCTTGGGAGGAGGGAATCCTGCCTGCAGAGCTTACACTCTAAGTATACGAGGGGACACAGATACAATACAGGGAGAGGGAACCATTGGGAAAGAGAATCCTGCCTGGCTGAGCTTACACTCTAATATAAAGATGGACACAAGATACCCAATAGGGAGAGGAAAACATGGGAGATGGGAATCCTGTCCTCCTACGAGCCTAACACTCTAATATACAGAGGGACACAGATACAAACAGGGAGAGGGAACCATTGGTGAGAGAGAATCCTGTCCTGCTGAGCTTACACTCTAATATACAGAAGGGAAACAGAGACATACAGGAGGGAAACCATTGGGAGATGGGGGGAAATCCTGTCTACAGAGCTACACTTTAATATACAAAGCGGACACAGATACAATACAGGGAGAGGGAAACCATGGGAGAGGAGGGAATTCTGCCTGAAGAGATCACCTTAACTACATAGGGACACAGATACAATACAGGGAGAGGGAAAGGGAACATTGGGAGGAGAAGGGAATCCATGCCTGCAGGCTTACACTCTAATATACAGAGGGACACAAGAAAAATACAGGGAGAGGGAACCCATGGGGAGAATGGAAATCCTGTCCTGGCCAGAGCTTACACCTGAATATACAGAGGGGGACACAGATACAATACAGGGAGACAGGAAACCTGGGAGAAGGATCCTGTCATGCAGAGCTTACCCTCCTAAATACAGAGGGGACAAGATACAATACAGGGAGGAGGGAACCTTGGGAAGAAGGGAAATCATGTCATGCAGAGCTTACACTCTAATAAAGAGGGCCACAGAGTAAATACAGGGAGAGGGAAAACATTGGGAGAATTGGAAAATGTCCTGCAGAGCTTACACTAAGGATTTATATTATGTTTGTAGGGACACAGTACAACACAGTGAGAGGGAACGGAACAATTGGAGAAGGGAATCCTGTCCTGCAGAGTTACATCTAAATATACCAGAGGGACACCAGAACATTACAGGGAGAGGGAACCATTTGGGAGAAGGGAATCCTGTGTCTGCAGAGCTTCCACTCTAATATTAAAGAGGGACACAGATACAATACAGGAGAGGGAACCACTGGAGAAGGGATCCGTCCTGAAGAGCTTACACTTAATATACAGAGGGGAACAGATACAATACAGGGAGAGGACCCATTGGGAGAAGGGAAATCCTGTCCGCAGAGCTTCACGCTAATATAAAGAGGGACACAGATACAATACAGAAGAAGGGAACCATTGGGAGAAGGGAGAGTCCTGTCCTGCAGAGCTTAAACTCTAATATACAGAGGACACAGATAGATAACAAATACAGGGAGAGGGAACCATTGGCGAGGGAATCCTCCTGCAGTGCTTTTACTCTTAATATACGAGAGGGACGGACAGATACAAACAGGGAGAGGATACCAGTGGAGATAGGGAAATCCTGTCCTGCCGACTTACTCTAATATACAGAGGGACACAGATCAATACAGGGAGAGGAACCATTGGGAGCAGGGATCCGTCCTGCAGAGCCTTTACACTCTATGAATTACAGAGGGCGACATCAGACACAATACAGGAAGAGGGGAACTCTTCTATTGGGAGAAAGAAAGATCTGCCTGCAGAGCTACTCTAACTATACAGAGGGACACTAGATAAAAAGGGAGAGGGCAAACCATTGGGAGAATGGGAATCCTGGTCCTGCAGAGCTTTACACTCTAATATACAGAGGGATCACAGATGATATCAAATCCAGGGAGAGGGAAACATTGAGAAGGGTAATCCGGTACTGCAGAGCTTTACCCTCTAAATTCTATACAGAGGAGAACAGATTCAATACAGGGATGAGGGAACGTTGGGAGAAGGGAGCTCTTGTCCTTGCTAGAGCTTAACATCTCTAATATACAGGAGGGAAACACAGATACGAACTATAGGAGATGGAACCATGGGAGAGGGAATCCTGTCCTGCAGCAGCTACATTCTAATATACAGGAAGGGACAATGATACACATACAGGGAGAGGGAAAACCCATTGGCGAGAAGGGAACCTAGTCCTCAGAGCTGTAACTCTAATATACAGACGGGACGACAGATACAGTACCGGGAGAGGTACCAGGGACAAACCGGGAATATCTGATCCTGTCCATTGCCAGACTACACTCTAATATTACAGAGGGACACAGATACAAAACAGGGAGAGGGAGACCATTGGGAGAAGGTGGAGTACCGTCATGCAGAGCTTACATCTTTAACTATTACAGGGGACACAGATAACAATACAAGGGAGAGGTGAACCATTGAATGCAGAAGGGAATCCTGATCCTGCAGAGCTTACCTGGTAATATACAGAGGGCACATGATATACAATACGGGAGAGTGGAACCATGGGAGAAGGGAATTCCTGTTCCTACAGAGCTTACACTCTAATATCACGGGGACACAGCATACAATATACAGGGAGAGGGACACCATGGGAGAAGGGAATCTGTATGCAGAGACCTTACACTACGATAACAGAGGGACCATGATACAATACAGGGAGATGGGGAACCATGGGAGAATGGGAATCCTGTCTGCAGATTGCTACACTCGTAAATATTACTAGTACGGGACACAGATACAATACAGGAGGAGGACCATTGGTGAGAACGGGATCGTGTCTCAGAGCATTACACTTATATACAGAGGGGACACAGATAAATTATTAGCTATGGAGAGGGAACCATTTAGGGAGAATGGGAATCGCCTGTCTGGCAGAGCGATGTACCATCCCCATCATTAATGATACATGATGTACTGCACTGTACGAGCACAGGGAAGATGAGGTACCTTGGCGCAGATAGCGCGCCCCCCCCCAATCGTACACAGTAGCCCTTGACAGGATCTTCTAGATATGGACCAGAGGATGTATACAATACGTAGGGAGACGGCGGATCGACCTATTGGGTAGAAGGGATACTTGGTCCTGCAGACGTACACATTTGGTAATCCGACTACAGACGGTGACCATAATCAGCGGATGAGGTGGAAAACCATTGTGGAGATACGTGATCTGTGTCCTAGGCTGGCATTAACTCTATTCGGGACACAGATAATAAAGGAGGTAGTGGAACCAGGTGGGAGTAGGAATCCTACTGCGAGACTGGGGGCAGAAATACAGGAAGAAACGATAGGTTGCAAGGTGGAACAGAGAGGGGGAGGGAGTAAGAGAAAACGGCAGGTGGGGACGTTGGGGCCACCGGAATCGGACTTCATATTGATGGTAAACTCCCTTGAACTAGAGTGGATTTTGTGTCTTAGGGATAGGGGAGTTATATTCGTAATTTAGATCCCCCCCCCCCCTTTTCCTAAGGCGATACAATCAGATCGTTCTGTCTATTCGTTATGGGAGAATGTTAATTGAATTGGGCACAGCAGTATATTAAATGCATTGGGTATAGTGGTTATCCAAAATCTGTTAACTTTGCCTGTGGTGAGATATAATAGGGTGCAGTCTTACCAGGCCTGTCACATGCTTGCCTGGGGGTGGAGATGTAGGGTCAAACGGGGCGTGGGCTCTGGGTGTTATAAGAGGCTTTGTGAGGTTGGAACATTAAGTTGGAGAGGGTGGTTATGTGTGTTCTGGTTTGTGTCGGGTGATTGGTCCTCTGTCGGGTGGGCGAGTAGTATCAAGTATAACACTAGAACCTGAGTGAATTGAGTTAGATACAAATGCCTAGTGAGAAGGGAATAGGCAGAGTCATAAAAACAACCTCCAAGCCATCCTGTACACAGAATCCCCTGTGTGTTGGTAGATGGGTCTATTAGATAATGTGGTGACAAAATAAGCAGAGTATATTATGCTGGGTTCATATGCATATATGCTGGTTGGCTGGTCCTGCTTTTTGTTTGAATACAATTGGTGCATTGTGAACTGTGGATCTTTGTGACTACAGAGGGATTTTCATTCATACTGCTGGATGCAATGACCCCCCCCAGTTTGTTCGTGATACTGCTGCAAGTACTGCAGGTTGTTGAGCCATTAGATGGGTCACGTTAGATAGATAATATCTTCATAGGTGCTGTTTAAGGTTGTTAATGGTATGAAATGTCAATAACGAACCTTATTATATGGGCCGTGATAAGCACTGGTTTTTCATACTAATTAAAGTGATTGGGCAAAGCTGGTCGCCTGCGATGACACTCAGTTACAATAGAAACCATAGTATTGGAGTTGTATAAAGACATATGTACATTAGTCCAACCTTTATTACCCTACCCATAATGTCGTCTATAAAAACAGTTACATAGTAACATAGTATTGGCGGTTGTTATAAGACATATGCTCCACTAGTCCAACCTTACCCTACCATAATGTCTGTTTTAACAGTACATAGTAACATAGTATTGGAGGTTGTACTAAAGACATACGTCCATTCTAGTCCAACCTTTAATACCCTACCCATAATGTCTGTAAACAGTTACTAGTAACATAGTATTGGAGGTTTATAAAGAAACACTCCATCTAGTCCAACCCTTATACCCTACCCATAATGTCTGTATAAACAGTGTACATAGTAACATAGTATTGGAGGTTGTATAAAGACAACGTCCATCTAGTCCAACTTTTACCCTTACCCAAATGTCTGTATAACGTTAAATAGAACATGTATGGAGGTTGTATAGACATACGTCCATTAGTCCACCTTTATACCTACCCATAATGTCTGGATAACAGTTACATAGTAAAAATAGTATTGGAGGTTGTATAAAGATATACGTCCATCTAGTCCAACCTTTATACCTACCCATAATGTCTGTAACAGTCACATAGTAACATAGTATTGGGGTTGTATAAAGACATATGTCCATCTAGTCCAACCTTTATACCCTACCCATAATGTCTGTAACAGTTACATAGTAACATAGTATTGGAGTGTAAAAGAAACGTCCACTGCCACCTTTATACCCCCCATAATCTGTAACAGTTACATAGTACCTAGTATTGGAGGTTATGTAAAGACATACGTCCATCTAGTCCAACCTTTATACCCTACCCAAATGCTGTCTAAAACAGTATACATAGTAACATAGTATTGGGGGTTGTATAAAGACTACGTCCATCTAGTCCAACCTTTATACCCTACCCATAATGTCTGTATAACAGAACATAGTAACATAGTATTGGAGGTGTATAAAGGACATACGTCCATCTAGTCCAACCTTTAACCCTACCCCCATATGTCTGTTATAACAGTACATAGTACACTAGTATTGGAGTTTATAAAGACATACGTCCATCTCAGTCCAACCTTATACCCTACCCATAATAGTCATGTATAACAGTTTACATAGTAAACATTAGTATTGGAGGTTGTATAAAGACATACGTCCATCTAGTCCAACCTTTATACCTGACCCAAAGGTCTGATAACAGACATCGAACATGGTATTGGAGGTTATATAAGACATACTTCCATCTGTCCAACCTTTAGTCTACCCATATGTCGTTATAACAGTTACAGTCATAGTATTGGAGTTGTATAAAGACATACGTCCATCTAGTCAACCTTTATACCCTACCATAAGTGTATAAATACATAGTAACATAGTATTGGAGGTGTAAAGACATAGTCCTATCTAGTCAACATTTTATACCCTACCATAATGTCTGCTACAGTACATGGTAACATAGTATTGGGATGGTTTGTAAGACACTACGTCCATCTAGTCCAACCTTTATACCCTACCATATGTCTGGAAACAGTACTAGAACAGTGGCGTATCTGTTAAAACAGTCGGGGCATTGCCGGGTGTTTGGCAAGTGCCCCGAATGTTTTCGCCGCCTGTGCCCTTTGCAAGTGCCCCGACTTCCGGATTTCCCGGCTGCGCGACACCTCTGGGAAGTCGCGCAGCCGGCGCAGTCGCACACAATGACATCATGCGCAATGCCGGCGCGCCAATGTCACGAGCGCGGCCGGAGTGAAGAGAGCTATCGGAGGGAATCCAGGGACAGGTTGTAGCAGTGCAGTGCAGAGCCAAGCCAGATTAGAGATAGTAGATAGCATAGAGATAGATAGAGTTAGACTAGATAGATAGATAGATAGCAGTTAGATAGATAGATAGCAGTAGGTGATAGATAGATAGCAGTTAGATAGATAGATAGATAGATAGCAGTTTAGCTAGATAGATAGATAGAAGTTAGATACGATAGATAGATAGATAGATAGATAGCAGTTAGATAGATAGATAGATGGATAGATAGATAGATAGCACTGCTATTATCTATCCATGTAGATATCTATCTATCTAACTGCTATCATAGCAGTTAGTACGATAGATAGATAGATAGCTAGCAGTTAGATAGATAGATAGATAGATAGAGACAGAGAGATAGACAAGAGCAGATAGGACATAGTTAAATAGATAAACAAGAGGCAGATAGACAGATATACAGAGAGAGAGAGGGAAGATAGAGATAGATATACAGAGAGAGAGAGAGGAGAGATAGATATACAGAGAGACGAGAGGGAAGCAGAGATAGATAGGGGCAGAGATCATGAAGAAGTACAAGAGATCTCCCTGGCAAAGGTGGTGTGGGCAAGCGTCTGACTACAACTGAACACAACAGTACGTTTAAAATGACCAAATTGCGCTACCGTATATAATGAAATTGCCAGTTTACTGTGCCTTTGTGTCATAATTTGTGTCTCTCGTCCAACTCTCTGATCTCTATCTCTGTCTGTCTATCTCACTGTCTTTCTGTCTGTCGTTTATCACTATCGGGCTGTGTATCTATGTTTGTGGTTGTCTATCTGTCTGTATCTTTTTGGTAATCTCTATAAGTACATAGTGGGTGTGGCTTAATTGGGGGCGGAGAAAGGGGCGTGGCCAAAAAATGTCGCCGCACTACGCGCGGCACATGGAGTGCCCAAAGGTGCCCCTGATCTTCTTAGACCCTAGATACGCCCCTGCATAGTAACATAGTATTGGAGGTTGTATAAAGACATACGTCCATCTAGTCCAACCTTTATATCCTACCCATAATGTCTGTATAACAGTTACATAGTAATATAGTATTGGAGGTTGTATAAAGACATACGTCCATCTGTCCAACCTTTATACCCTCCCCATAATGTCTGTATAACAGTTATATAGTAACACATAGTATTTGGAGTTGTTATAAAAGACAATACGTCCTCTAGTCCAACCTTTTTACCCTACCCATAATGTCTGTAAACAGTTACATAGTGACAATTGTATGGAGGTTGTATAAGACATACGTCCATCTAGTCCAACCTTTATACCCTACCCATAATGTCTATCTAACAGTTACATAGTACATAGTATTGAGAGTTGTATAATACATACGTTCATCTAGTCTAACCGTTATACCCAACCCATAATGTCTGTCTAACAGTTACATAGTAACATAGTATTGGAGGTTGTATAAAGACATACGTCCATCTAGTCCAACCTTTATACCCTACCCATAATGTCTGTATAACAGTTACATAGTAACATAGTATTGGAGGTTGTATAAAGACATACGTCCATCTAGCCCAACCTTTATACCTACCCATAATGTCTGTCGACAGTACATAGTAACATAGTTTGGAGGCTGTATAAGACATAAGTCCATCTAGTCAAACCCTTTATCATGCCTCTTCACGCTCATAAAAGTGATCCAGAGGAAGGCCCCCCCAAAAAAACAGCTAAAAAGAAAAAAAAAAAAAAGGGGGCCGCTGGGGGTTGAAGAAATCCTTCATGGCTCCAAATGGCAATCGGAAAGATCCCTGTGTTAATACCAGTATTTCTCAATAATATATAGTGTCCCCATACCAACTGGAACTACGGTATATGTATAAATAACAGTAATTCTCAATATTATATTAGTATCCCTTTATACCAACCCAGAACACAGTATATGTATTATACCAATAATCTCAATATTATATAGGATCCTGTACCACAGAACTACAGTATATGTATTAATACCAGTAATTTCAATTATATAGTCCCTGTACCAACCAGAACTACAGTATATGTATTAATACCACTAATTCTCAAATTATATAGTATTCCTGTACCAACCAGAACTACAGTATATGTATTAATACCAGTAATTCTCAATATTATATAGTATCCCCGTACCAACCTGAACTACAGTATATGTATTTATACCAGTAATTCTCAATATTATATAGTATCCCCGAACCAACTGGAACTACGGTATATGTATAAATAACAGTAATTTCATATTATATAGTATCCCGTACCAACCAGAACTACAGTAAGTATAATAACAGCAATTCTCATATATAGTTTCCCTGACCAACCTGAACTACAGTATATGTATTAATACTAGTACTTTCAATATATATAGTATCCCTGTACCAACCAGAACTACAGTATATGTATTATACCAGTTAATTCTCATATTATATAGTATCCCTGTACACAACCAGAACTACAGTATATGTATTAATACCAGTAATTCTCAATATTAATAGTATCCCTATACCAACCAGAACTACACATATGTACTAATACCAGGAATTCTCAATAATATAGTATCCCTGTACCAACCAGAACTACAGTATATGTATTAATACCAGTGTTTCTCAATATATATAGTATCCCCGTACAACTGGAACTACGGTATATGTATAAAATACAGTAATTTCAATATTATATAGTACCCTATACAACCAGAACTACAGTATATGTATTATACCAATAATTCTCAATATTATATAGTATCCCCGTACAAACCTGAACTACAGTATTTGTATTAATACCAGTAATTCTCAATATTATATAGTATCACCGTACCAACTGGAAGTACAGTATATGTATTAATACCAGTAATTCTCAAATTATATAGTATCCCCGTACAACTGGAACTACGGTATATGTATAAATCCAATAATTCTCAATATTATATAGTTTCCCTATACCAACCAAAAAATACAGTATATGTTATAATACCAGTAATTCTCAATATTATATAGTATCCCTGTACCAACCAGAACACAGTATATGTATTAATACCAGTAATTCCAATATTATATAGTATCCCGTACCAACCAGAACTACAGTATATGTTTAAACCAATAATTCTCAATATATATAGTTTCCCTATACTAACCTGAACTACAGTATATGTATTAATACCAGTAATTCTCATATTATATAGTATCCCTATACCAACAGAACTACAGCATATGTATTAATACCAGGAATTCTCAATATTATATAGTATCCCTGTACCAACCAGAACTACAGTATAGTATAATACCAGTATTCCAAAAATTATAGTATCACCATACCAACGAACTACGGTATATGTATATATAACAGTAATCTCAATATTATAAGTATCCCTATACCAACCAGAATACAGTATATGTGTTATACCAATAATTCTCAATATTATATAGTATCCCGTACCAACCTGAACTACAGTATATGTATATACCAGTAATTCTCAATATTATATAGTATCCCGTACCAACTGAAGTACAGTATATGTATAATACCAGTAATTCTCAATATTATATAGATCCCGTCCAACTGGAACTACGGTATATGTATAAATAACAGTAATTCTCAATATTATATAGTATCCCTATACCAACCAGAACTACAGTATATTTAATACCATAAATTCTCATATAATATAGTATCCCGGTACCAACCAGAACTACAGTATATGTTATAATATCAGTAATTCTCAATATTATATAGTTTCCCTTACCAACCAGAACTACAGCATATGTATTAATATCAGAATTCTCAATATTATATAGTATCCCTGTCCAACCAGAACTACAGTATATGTATTAATACACATAATTCTCAATATTATATAGTATCCCAGTACCAACCAGAACTACAGTAATGCTTAATACCAGTAATTCTCAATATTATATAGTATCCTTATCCAACCAGAACACAGCATATGTATTATACCAGTAATTCTCAATTTATATAGTATCCTATACCAACCAGAACTATAGTATATGTATTAATACATAATTCTCAATATTATGTATCTCCCGTACCAACCAGAACTACAGTATATGTATTATACCAATAATTCTCAATATTATATAGTTTCCGTACCAACAGACTACATCTATGGTTATCCAGAATCTCAATATTATATAGTATCCCGTACCAACCAGAACACAGTATATGTATTAATACCAGTAATTCTCAATTATATAGTATCCCGTACCAACCAGAACTACAGTAATGTTATTAATACCAATAATTCTCAATATTATATAGTATCCCCGTACCAACCAGAACTACAGTATATGTATTAATACCAGTAATTCTCAAATTTATAGTATCCCGTACCAACCAGAACTACAGTATAGTATTAATACCAATATTCTCAATTATTATTAGTATCCCCGTACCAACCAGAACTACAGTAATGTATTATAACATAATTCTCAAATTATATAGTATCCCCGTAACCAACCATAACTACCAGTATATGTATTAATACCAATAATTCTCAATATTATATAGTATCCCTGTACCAACCAGAACTACATTATATATGTTAATAACAGTAACTCTCAATTTTATATAACTAGCTAACCCCAGATTCTTTAAAGAATTGCAAATCCTGTTCCCCTACTTCCATCTGCTGGAAGACAGTTCCACAGTTTTACCGTTTTCACTGTAAAGAAACCTTTCCTAACCTGAAGATAAAACTTCTTATAATCTTAAAGTATTTGTCAACCAAAAGCCATAAAAGCACTCAAACGAAACGTTACCAGGCATTGCTGCGATCAGATGCAATTTACCTGCACAGATGAGATACCCATAGTGACTCTGTGCATTTAAAGATCCCATATGCGTTGTCTAACCTCCCATAATGCCTTGCTTTTAATGACAGTCTGTCCATAAGTGACTTACACTCTCTTATTGTGAAGGGGGAAGTTTTAGCAATTAATAAGTTTAAGTGGATACGATTCGTTCCTTTTTAAATGAAAACCAGTTGAATAAATGTGACAGATTTTGGGGCCTGTAGACAGAAGTAGAGACGGTTCCCATTCCAGCTGCTGTTTACTTTATTTACTCTGAGATTCAGTTGTTACCAGAGTCAGGAAGATAACAGAAAGCTGCTCGGTTTCTAGGAAACTATCGTTCTGATTGACGCCATTCCTCGAATCACTGGGTACAATCTATAAATAACCCTTCTCACCAGAGAGCTGGTAATTAATACCAAACCATGATTACGTGTGGTCATACACCTATAAGACTTTACATAGATTCAATGATTAATCGCGCCTACCTCCTATCGGTTTTACTGCCTGTACCAGGCCCAGTCCCGGAGCTGGAAGCTGATTGCAAAAATGGTCGGGCCTGGCGGTGGTTGGGAGGTAAATTTGTGGTGTGTGGACAGCTTTACATTGTATGAGGTGATGAGACCAATCAGCTGTAATCTTTTTAATAGTCACCTATGTTCCACTTTACAACCAATGTTACAGCTGAAACATCAATGGATTGAAGTGTATTCTGCCCAGGGAACATTGCCGGTGAGAATTCTTACAAGATTTTAAAGGGCATCTATACCAAAAAATAGGTTATTTTAAATTGACCATAACTGGAAAATATCAGGGCGATTCAATGAACGTTCTTATTGTTTAAAATGGTGCTAATTTTGCTCCAACCAATCAGATCTTATTTAACATTTGAAAGCTAACATCTGATTGGTTGGGGCAAAATTATCACCATTTTAAACAATAAGAACTTTGGTTTCATAATCAAAGTAGCAGCAACCTACAAGGGAGTTTTCAAACGATTTTTTAAAAAAATATTAGCAGACGATAGTTGTACTTTAATGTTTATTTTGCTATAATAAGATCAGAGAACACACCTCTAAATGACTTTATTTTAAGGAAACACACTCTCTGTTTAAGAGAATAAATGCAATTAACTATGGAGTAGCAGGCTACAGAAAAATAAATTAAAATCCAAAACAATTAAATGTGGGATTGGATAAGTGTACTTGCCCTTCATCAGGCCTAAAATACTGCCTCAGTGGACCACTGGGCCATGTCCCTGTGTGGGTGTGGCTTAGGCAGGCCATATCCTGACATAGGTGGCCTCGGTAGAGTGTGGGTGGAGTCAAGCAGAATTGATGGTTAAGAAGAATGACATTGTAAGTACCCCTGGTTTTATTGTGATGTGGGTTCTATTAGAGCCCAGTTTCGGATCGAATCTGAGGGTTTCGAAGTCCGGACGAAACTTTCAGAACTCCCGAATTTCACGGAATTTAAAATTTTTATCGAAAGTAGATAATTATCGAAAATTGCAAGTCCCGCAAGGGACTTTAAAGCATCGCGGAATCCCGGTCAGGTAAGACGGAACTTTTTTAGTACTGATGAACTTTACTGATGTTAATATTTAACACACATTTTCTGCTACATTGGCCAGTCTGAGGTTCATATCCTGGGCCGAATGCAATAATCTTATGCAATGAAGAATCCGACTGGTTTGTCTGGGGTTAATGCGAACGATGTGAACAGGCCCAGAATGTTTTTAATGGTAATATAAAGCAATGAATGGATCCGCGATTATGAACGTGTTTGGCATTAATCCCTCTGGCATAATTCGGTGATGAAATCTGACCTAGATAAGTCACTCTTAGTGAAAAGTCCTTACATGCCTGTTACAGACAATAATACACATGAGTCACTGGTAAACATGATTCCTTGTGACCTATATAAGCACAATAACAAGGTTTAGAAGGGAAAATGGTGTTAATAAAAGATATAACACCCTGGGCAGAGTTAAACTACATCTCTCAGCACCAAATAGGACTCAGGAGCAATATTAATGCCCCGTTGTTCTAGGTAACAACCCCAAATTCACACACTTTTTGTATTAAGCCACCCCCACAATTGGTCCTCCATCCTTTTGCCTTTTTCAAGGTCTGCAAAGTGGAAAGTTCCCTAGAGAAAAAAAGGGCACAGGCGGGAAGATTTCAGACAGCGTTGGGTTGGGACGAACACTGTGACAATGAGGTCTCCATTGATAAAATGATAGGGAGTTTTGTATTGCAGGAACTGGAGGATCAGAAAATGAACTCAGTTACTCACAATGTTTGTGGCCCTGGAGTACACAATAGACGTACTCGTTTTAAAAAGGGTCAATTGGGAGGAGCTCCACCTTACAGATTGAATGCCTTACCAAAAATAAACAGGTTTGGTCCTGGCCTACTGGTTCTAGTAGGTCACCTTCGTGATCGCCATGTTTTGTTGGGGGAGGTGAAGGTCTGTACCCATTGACTCTTATACATCTTGTTGCTGTGCAAAAGAGTAGTCCACAATGACATGGGAGGTTCAGATACAGACCAAGGCAGTGAGAGCCCCAGGGCCACCTTTGTAAACTGTCTGATCTCTACGAATCTCTACACAGTGTAAGAATGTTTAACGTTTATTGTATCGAGATACACAGGAGATGTAGGACTAACCCCTTCCTTCTGTCCCTCAAAAGATGTTTGCCTCCTCTATAAGCTCTTTTAAGGGAATAGCATTCATTCATTGGCTGTGATGTCAATTGTCACAACCATGACTGACAGCTGCTCACTGGAGGAATCAGAAAACAGAAAGGCACATGCTCTTCTATAGGAGGCATATGTAGAGGCTCACTGGCCCAGGGAAGGGGACAGGATGAAAGAACAGTTCCCCCAATCTTCTGAGGACCTAGAGTTTTAATCCCAAACTCTGGGTACAAAGATGGGGTGTGGTGGTTGTTATATAATAAACATTTTAGTTCCCCTTTAAAGACAAACTTTTGTTCCCAGTAACACATTGGCCCAATGACCTACTTCTTAGCAAGTGACTGATTGCAGTCATAGAGCAATTACAAAGATCTGTGCCACGAAGGGAAAAAAATGAGGTGACTAACGCAGCCCTTTAAATAGAGACATAAACAATATGCCACAGCGAAGAGATATTAGCAGCCGCCCAATGTAAAGGGATGTTTTGGAAATCCAGAGGAATAATTAGCTTAGGGTGTGAGATGGGAGAAATGATTGAAATATAACTGGTTCTGCAGCAGATCACGGACAGACCTTAACCACAATTCCTTCATCTTTGTTCTGAGAGCAAAAAAATAAACATCATGCAAGAAAGAAAGAAAGATAGAAAGAAAGAAAGAAAGAAAGATAGACAGAAAGACAGACAGACAGAAAGACAGACAGACAGAAAGATAGAAAGAAAGAAAGACAGACAGACAGACAGAAAGAAAGAATGAAAGACAGACAGACAGAAAGAAAGATAGACAGAAAGACAGACAGACAGAAAGACAGACAGACAGAAAGGTAGAAAGAAAGACAGACAGACAGACAGAAAGAAAGAATGAAAGACAGACAGAAATACAGACAGACAGAAAGAAATACAGAAAGACAGACAGAAAGAAAGACTGAAAGAACGAAAGAAAGAACGAAAGCGAAAGAAAGAACGAAAGAAAGACAGATAGAAATTGTTGTTTAAGTGAGTAAAATTATATTTTTTTGTAAAATGTGCTATAAAGATTTTATTCAGAATATACAAACTACGCATATAAAAGTTCAGGTTCCTAATTAACACAAGTTCTCCTTTAATTTGAAAACGTAAAATCAAAAAATTACTAACAAAGTGAATCTGAAAAATACTACAAAGTTTAATTGAGCATCTCATTGTCAATGTGCCTTGTTCTAGGAACTCATAGAGATTTTATCACTTTTACATGCTTATTGGGAGGAATGTGCCAAAATAAACATAAGAGCGCAAGAAAGCGCCAAATACAAATGAATAGAGCTCCCTCTGGTGGATTGGAAATACTTTGTTTATAGCTTTCTATTACCTTTGCATGGTGACCAGGTGACCTAGTTTATAATGGCAACATGGATCTTATGATGTGTTAATAAATAATGTGGTGGAGAAAAGATTTTTGATGGATCTGCAAATTCACTATTCATCCAGGTATTATAGAAATTTAAAGGAAAACTATAGTTCATATAATGATTAAAAAATAAAAAAAAGCAATGTGCCTGGGTCAGGGAGGTAGGATTGTGTCTGCCAGGCTTCCTCATTACGTCAGCATTCTCTTTAATTATCCCAGTGGCAGGACTAAACTTGGATTGTAGAAAGTATTTTCTGAATTGCACTTACTGTTATCTTTAAAGCCATCTTGTCAAGTGTGATCATTCAAGGAAGCGTGGGCTAGATAACAACTGGACTACACAACGCAACCAGGCCATCCGGCGAAAGGAACATGTGCATAGAAACTAATAACAAAATCTGAGTTGAAATTCCAAATGTATTTATTCATAATGGGAACTTTTAGGAAAAAAACACCAGAGACAGAGAAAGATTGAAACGTTTCCCTCCCATAAAATAACCTTCAAAATACATTTTTTAAAAAAATAAAAAGCCCCAATCCTTATTACCAAGACCTTAGAGCATTTTCCCCCCTGAAATGGAAAATGATATACAGTTAAACCCCCCAAAGCACAATAGTTAGGAACCTGACAGACGTAGGGCTGATCTGTTATACAGCAAAATGATGCTCTCCCCTTTCTTCTAAAAAAGGTTTCAGCCTCCTCTTTAAGCTTTCAAAGCTTTTTTAATGACAGCTAGGGGAATGGCATTCATTGATTGGCTGTGATGTCACCTGTTACATCCATGACTGACAGCTGCTAACTAAAAGCACCATGAAGCAGAAAGAAAGGTAACAGAACATCAGGCAGAGTTTCAGGTTAGACTTACATCTCTCAGGTTTCTAAGTATTGCAGTTTTGGGGGTGATTTACCCATATAATTCAAGTAAAACAAAAAGTCCCATGCACTCTCTCTAACAATGGGTGCAGACTATAAGTACCCACTCTCACTGGAATACATACGTCAGATAAAGAACAAGATTGAGGGTCTCACTCCAAAGGTAAATGTCCAATTTTATTGGTGACCACACACCAGAAATACAGGTTTCGGGGGGCATTTTCCTTTGGAGTGCGACCCTCAATCTTGTTCTTTATCTGATTTACCTATATACAATTTTTCATTTTAGGTTTAAACTTGCCCTTTAATTCCCACTGCTTTAAATTTGCTTAAAAAAAAAAGAACAAGACCAATATGGTGAAAATGGTGCGAAAGCCAAGTAAACAAACACTGAAAATGTATTGATTTTTCCCTGAAGGTCCCAGACATATGGTAACAGTGTCCAAGTTCATTTCTGTTTACCAACCTAGAAAGTCCACACATAATAACGTTCCTATTCTGAAGAACAGGGCCCAGGTTCACTGTTAACCACGCATGGTCTGAGCTAAATCCTATCACATTTTTGGGTGCACAGACATCAGGACTGTCCCGTGAGAATGAAGATAGGAGGTAGGGGCTAAGCTTCTTAGATTTTGTGGCCTCCTGGTTCTCCCTTACTTCTCTACAGCTGGGAATGTTTCTGGTCCAGGCACACGGTTCTCTGGCCGCAGCCATGTTGACTATTTCAATGAAGACAATGCCAGCCTCAGAGCATGATGGGACAAACAGGTTTAGGGCGGCTGTGACTTGATCATGGTGTAATTAGTCTTTTAAATATCCTGTAAATGTGTAAATAAACAGGGTCCAAAACAATAATGGATAAGCACACTCACACACCTGCTAGTTACCTCCGGTGCTGCTCCGTTCAAACGCCATTCCAAAGAGCCAATCATCACTGCAGAACAAAAACAGGAACCAGAACGCCACTCGGATGAGCAGGTGAAAAAAGGGAGAACCCCTAAAGTTTATTCAGACACAAAGCAATCCAAAACTAAGCATTGGAATCAAACTTATTCAATAAAAGTTCTTATCATTTAAAATGCTCTACTTTTGCCCCAACCAATCAGATGTTGGCTTTCAAATGTTACATAAGTTCTAATTGGTTGGGGCAAAATTAGCACCATTTTAAACAATAAGAACTTTTATTGAATCTCCCTGAGTTTAAACAGAAGTTTTGCTCTATAACAGGATCATACCAGAGCTAATGTGTCTGTGTACTACATGTGACGGCACATCCTGGCAAGATCTCGTGAGGTAGGCGAAGTTGAGAAAGCTCCGTTATGATCCTGTTATGGACCAAATGCGTCCTGTAGTTTAAACTCAACCCCGAGTGTTTTCATATGTTATAATTGCACCCTCATTGCATTACGAATTGTGTTAGTGGATGGTAGAGCAAATCAGGGAGATTCAATAAAAGGTCTTATAGTTTAAAATGGTGATAATTTGCCCCAACCAATCAGATCTTATTTAACATTTGAAAGCAACATCTGATTGGTTGAGGCAAAATAGCACCATTTTAACTATAAGAACGTTTATTGAATAACCTGAATGTTTATAAAAATTTTTACTTGAGTCCCTATGTCATTAAAGGACATTGTAAGAGTTTTGAAGACTAGTATTCTTTCCTCCTCTTTTACATTTGAACACAAGTGGATTTTGGGGATGATTTGTCCTGTAATAAACATAAATGAGTGTGTATGTTTGCTGTACGCTTACCCTATGTATTAAAAAATATTTTCACTGATCCTGGTAACACCCTTAGGACGGGGCTGAATCATTTATATAGCATCTATGTATCCAGGGCAGGTCACTAAGTAGTATTCAGTCAGTGACCTCAATTTAAAAAGCCTCTTGACTGTCTTAAATGAACACTAAGCATGCTCTAAAATGACTTCCTGATGCACAAGGTGAATTAAAGGGCACATCCACCCTTAAAACAAAAAATGGTCAATTGTCATTACCTGCCCAACTGAAATTTGCACTTTATTACCTGCATTACTAACCAGATATTCAAGGATAATTAGTATTCCCATTCGGCAGAGAAAGCTGGCCCCTCCCTCATGCAGTCAATCAAGGCTGTGACACCCTGACATCACAACCAATGGCTGACTGCTCAATAAGCTTTTATAAGCTTGAGCATGTGCAGAGAGGCAGAAGGGGAAGTTTATCATTTAAAATGCTCATACTTTTGCCCCAACCAATCAGATGTTGGCTTTCAAATGTTACATAAGTTCTAATGGTTTGGGGCAAATTAGCACCATTTTAAACAATAAGAACTTTTATTGAATTCCTGAGTTTAAACAGAAGTTTTGCTCTATAACAGGATCATACCAGAGCTAATGTGTGTGTACTACATGTGACGGCACATCCTGGCAAGATCTCGTGAGGTAGGCGAAGTTGAGAAAGCTCCGTTATGATCCTGTTATGGACCAAATGCGTCCTGTAGTTTAAACTCAACCCCGAGTGTGTTTTCATATGTTATAATTGCACCCTCTTGCATTACGAATGTGTTAGTGGATGGTAGAGCAAATCAGGGAGATTCAAAAAAGGTCTTATAGTTTAAAATGGTGATAATTTGCCCCAACCATCAGATCTTATTTAACATTTGAAAGCAACATCTGATTGGTTGAGGCAAAAATAGCACCATTTTAACTATAAGAACGTTTATTGAATAACCTGCAAGTTTATAAAAAATTTTTACCTGAGATCCCTATGTCATTAAAGGACATTGTAAGAGTTTTGAAGACTAGTATTCTTTCCCTCCTCTTTTACATTTGAACACAAGTGGATTTTGGGGATGATTTGTCCTGTAATAAACATAAATGAGTGTGTATGTTTGCTGTACGCTTACCCTATGTATTAAAAAATATTTTCACTGATCCTGGTAACACCCTTAGGACGGGGCTGAATCATTTATATAGCACTATGTATCCAGGGCAGGTCACTAAGTAGTATTCAGTCAGTGACCTCAATTTAAAAAGCCTCTTGACTGTCTTAAATAGAACACTAAGCATGCTCAAAATGACTTCCTGATGCACAAGGTGAATTAAAGGGCACATCCACCCTTAAAACAAAAAATGGTCAATTGTCATACCTGCCCAACTGAAATTTGCACTTTATTACCTGCATACTAACCAGATATTCAAGGATAATTAGTATTCCCATTCGGCAGAGAAGCTGGCCCTCCCTCATGCAGTCAATCAAGGCTGTGACCACCTGACATCACAACCAATGGCTGACTGCTCAATAAGCTTTTATAAGCTTGAGCATGTGCAGAGAAGGAGAAGGGGAATCCAAAACTAAGCATTGGAATCAAACTTATTCAATAAAAGTTCTTATCATTTAAAATGCTGCTACTTTTGCCCCATTTTGCCCCAACCAATCAGATGTTGGCTTTCAAATGTTACATAAGTTCTAATTGGTTGGGGCAAAATTAGCACCATTTTAAACAATAAGAACTTTTATTGAATCTCCCTGAGTTTAAACAGAAGTTTTGCTCTATAACAGGATCATACCAGAGCTAATGTGTCTGTGTACTACATGTGACGGCACATCCTGGCAAGATCTCGTGAGGTAGGCGAAGTTGAGAAAGCTCCGTTATGATCCTGTTATGGACCAAATGCGTCCTGTAGTTTAAACTCAACCCCGGAGTGTTTTCAATATGTTATAATTGCACCCTCATTGCATTACGAATTGTGTTAGTGGATGGTAGAGCACACTCTGGGAGATTCAATAAAAGGTCTTATAGTTTAAAATGGTGATAATTTTGCCCCAACCAATCAGATCTTATTTAACATTTGAAAGCTAACATCTGATTGGTTGGGGCAAAATTAGCACCATTTTAAACTATAAGAACGTTTATTGAATAACCCTGAATGTTTATAAAATATTTTTACTTGAGTCCCTATAGTCATTAAAGGACATTGTTAAGAGTTTTGAAGACTAGTATTCTTTTCCCTCCTCTTTATACATTTGAACACAAAGTGGATTTTGGGGATGATTTGTCCTGTAATAAAACATAAATGAGTGTGTATGTTTGCTGTACGCTTACCCTATGTAATTAAAAAATATTTTCACTGATCCTGGTAACACCCTTATGGACGGGGCTGAATCATTTATATAGCATCTATTGTATCCAGGGCAGGTCACTAAGTAGTATTCAGTCAGTGACCTCAATTTAAAAGGCCTCTTGACTGTCTTAAATAGAACACTAAGCATGCTCTAAAATTGACTTCCTGATGCACAAGGTGAATTAAAGGGCACATCCACCCTTAAAACAAAAAATTGGTCAATTGTCAGTTACCTGCCCCAACTGATATATTTTGCACTTTATTACCTGCATTACTAACCAGATATTCAAGGATAATTAGTATTCCCATTCTGGCAGAGAAAGCTGGCCCCTCCCTCCATGCAGTCAATCAAGGCTGTGACACCTGACATCACAACCAATGGCTGACTGCTCAATAAGCTTTTTATAAGCTTGAGCATGTGCAGAGAAGGCAGAAGGGGAAACAGCAGAGGGAGAAGGCAAATACCTTTGACACAAAGGAATAGAACTGAAATCATTAAATATCTGGTTACAAATGTCTGTAATAAACTGGGTTAAATAGCATTTGGGGTTAAGGGCAGATAACTGACAACAAGTAACCATTTTTTTGTTTTAAGGGTGGACATGCTCTTTGGAAGTCTATTGTGTGTACTATTACTGGAGCACAATAGCCCTGAACACATTGAGCACATGTATGTATTACATGTACGGTGCCATCTACTGAAAAATCCACACCTGGTTTAAAGAAGATATAAGACCCTCTATACCATCTTATATTGAATAACTAGTTGGTAAGACAATATATTACACAAAAATACAGGACTTATAATGTAAAGCCATAGGAAAGTCTTTGGTCTAACTCCTGCCTCAAGAAACATTTCATCACTGCCAACATTCCATATCTATACTTGGGTGAGCCAAGAACCTCAACCATTCAAAAATGGCCACAGGTCACAGCGACCAGTGGTCATTCTGTACTGGAGACCCCTTAACTATAAGTAAGGCATAAACTGCACCTTTACTGGATAGACCTAGGCACTATATGGAGACAGAAAATACAGAAGAGTGAGTAGATACAATCTGGTCAATACATAGACCAGGACACCGGTACCTTCCTATAATAACAGATTTATATTAAAAAAACAGTATACAAAATGTTGCAATGGAAAATAAAACCCTTGCTGTGAGAAATAAGGTATTATTACAAATGACGGCACGTAAGAGAGGTATGATAATGAGGTGAGAACACTGAGTAGTCAGTGCCTGTAATAGAAATATTAAAGTAGAACTATGGTCTAAAACACAACAATAAAAGTTCTTGTCGTTTAAAATGGTTTTAATTTTGCCCTAACCAATGAGATCTTATTTAACATTTGAAAGCTAACATCTGATTGGTTGGGGCAAAATTAGCACCATTTTAAATGATAAGAACTTTTATTGAATAACCCTGATTGTTCTTGACGGACAGTCCAGAAATTACTCATAAAAATGATGTATTCCTTGTCTTTCTAACCAAACAAAAACTTTTACTTCCTCCTCCTCCTTTCCACTCCCAGTGGGACAAACATGCTCAGTGTGATTCACCTATAGAAAGAGCAAAAAACTGTTAAATCAGATACTTTGTGTAGAAGAAGGGGTGGAAGTAAAATAAATTGTGCCTGAGTTTACCCAGGTATATTTCTGGTTACAGATAACTTTTTAATCAACATCCCATCCCATCCTATCCTATCAACCAGGATATAATTTGCTCAATAAAATTTCACCAGTGTAATTAGTTCCAAGCTAACATCGGGGTGCAGTCTTTCTGGTCACTGGTGAGGGCTTATTGTCACCGTGTCCTAATCTCTCCCGGCATTAGATTAAAAGATAATTACTATTGAGGTTTTATGATAGTTTTCCCACTTTTTCTATTGTAGTGGAAATCATTATGTGCAAATGATTATAAACATGTATATACAAACACGCCCTGCTCTTGGTCTTTCGGTGATAACCAATCAGAATTGGCCACCAGAAAGGAGAGGGTGTCCATGGCAACATGAAATAAGAAGTCTTTAGCACCTAAAACTTTTTACAGTTGTTTGAGAAAAGAAGTGAGGTCACTGCATGAGTAGAATATGGCATCAGTGAGGGCAACAGCACCGTTCTTATCTGCTTGTCACATTGCTACCACGCAAGGCTTTGGGGGGCCCTGGGCAAAACACTGCTGGGCCCTCTTTCAACAATACACCATTTAAAACCATTTGGTTTGGGGGCCTCCTTAGGGGTTTGAGGCCGTTTGCAACTATCGTTAGATGGTCCATGACTGTTACCTTATATTGCATTAATGTAAACTCCTGGAATACAGAAATGGTCCCTTCCATTCCGAATTATAAAGGGGAGGTTGCCTTAGTTTAGATACTGTCAGTTTTACAATCCTGTATTAATCATTAAGTTTCTTTTCTCAGTTTTCATAACTACTGTGTCCCTCGAACCTGCTCAGAGAAAATCCTTTTTAAATGTGCCACCTCTGCTGATAGCGAGGCAAGCTGTGATCGTAGGTCCGTGCCATTGGGACCATTTGGTGGTGTTCCATCTTGACACTGGTTCAACCATCGTCCACGAGGGCAAGGTGGAGGCTGTTGGGAGAAGGCCGGGGCTGTTTCAGGTGTAAAAACAGATGATTCCCTTGGCACTTGTGCTATACTGTGATTCATGTCCTCCGCTGAGGTGCACACCTTAAATCTCAGTTTATGTGGAAGGCTCTTATAGCAATCCCCAAGGGTCTCAAGCCTTGTACGGGGATTTTCTACAGTTTCTCCATTAGTAGCACCATAATAAGGCAGAGTGGAATGTGGCATTGGTGGAGGCTCTTGATCTGGACCTTTGTCTTCAAAGAATACAGGGCTTCCCACACTTGGAGTAGAGAACCCAGAATCTTCTGAATGTGGCAGGGGAGGAGGGGGGTTAGTAGGTTGAGGCTCATGAAGGTTGTATGGTGGGGCATATCCCGTCCGACTTTCCTCACATGGGTCACGTACAAGGCCAAAACGGAAACGGAGAGCAAGTAGCTCAGCACGTAGACGAGCGTTCTCTTCAAGAAGAGCAATGACACGGCCCTCCAGAGCAAGATCACCAGCCCGGCGCTTTTCTCTTGAGCGTTTAGCTGCCTCATTGTTCTTGCGTCTCTTGTCCCAATAGCTTTCATCTTTTTTCTCCTCTGGGGTGAACTCCCGTCGCCTACGGAGATTGCAGTTTGAAGGCGAAGAAGGTGAGGTAGGGGAAGATGGAGAACTCCGTCTGCCAATTATAGAGTGAGCAAGGAGCAAGCCAGAGCCTGAAATGAGTGATGGTGTGGAGGAATCACCTTCATTCTGATGATTATGTGCAGGTGGAGTATAGGACTCCAGAGTGGGAGGTTGAGGAGGATCCACAGGAGTCGTGCAAGTTATAGGACCATTCATTGCTGGTTGAGGTGAAAGGGCCGGAGGGGAGAGATCACAAGTTTGAGCCAGGGCTGTGTTTGGGGGATGATCCTGAGCAGAGACCTGTGGAAATAAACCAACAGCATTAATAAACACTGACGAGAACTTACAAAGCTTAAGAAATGTAAGATGGTATATCTAATATTCATCCATCCAGGTCATGGTCTATCTGTAATATTCATCCATCCAGGTCATGGTATATCTGTAATATTCTACCTGATATCTAGGCGCGAACATCGAATACCTACGATTAAAGTGGCCATTAAGAGCTTATACGCGAACTCGAATCCGCGAGTAATGTACATGGATTATCTAGGCGCGAACATCGAATCTACGAGTAAAGTGTCCATTAAAGCCTATACGGAGCATCGAATCCGCGAATAACATGTCCAGGTAATCTAGGCGCGAACATCGACATCTACGAGTAGCTCGTTGTCCATTTAACTTATAAATAACGCGAACTACCGAATCCACTCCGCGAGTAAATGTTACTGAATATCTAGGCGCGAACATCGAATCTACGATAAAGTGTCCATTAAGCCTATCTGCTCGAGCATCGAATCCGACGAATAAATGTCCATGGTATCTAGGCGCGAACATCGAATCTCCGAGTAAAGTTTCCATTAAGCTTATAACGCGACCACATCGAATCCGCGAGTAAAATGTACATGGTACCAGCGCGAACATCGAATCTACGAGTAAAAGTCTCCATTAAACCTCTTAGACGCGAACGGATCGAATCCGCAAGTAAAATTTACATGGTACCTAGGCCGCGGAACATCGAATCTACGAGTAAAGTGTCCATTAAAATCCTATACGCGAACATCAAATGCTAGAGTAAAATGTCATTTACCTATGCGCTACACTCGAATCTACGATAAAGTCTCCATTAAAACCTATAACTCGAACACATCGAATCCACAAGTGAAAATGGTACATGGTACCTAGGCGGACCTCGATCTCGAGTAAAGTGTCCTTAAAGCCTATACGTCAACATCAAATGGCGAGAGTAAAAATTTACATGGTACCTAGGCCGCGAACGAGCTCGAAATAGCGCTAGTGATAGTAAATTGAGATTTTTTTTTGAAGTCCTGGATATTTGAATAGTGTTACCCATACATTTCCCCCCAGGTCCGCAACACCATTACATTAGTTACCCCTAATACCGTGATACTCGAGTATAACCCGACGACCCGAGGTATAAACTGAGTACCCCCAATTTCAGAGCTAAAATCCTAATAAAAGTTGTTTGCCCCCTCGCGTATAAACCGCGGGTAGAACTTGGCATCAAGAGGTTTGGAAACTACAACTCCCAGCTATAAAGATGCTGGGATTGTAGTTCCCAACATCTTGAATGCCCCCCTCACCATCCACCCAGTTGTACTGTGGTGCTCTTCTCCTGTGGTCTCGTCCTCCTGTGGCTCTACTCCATCAAGGGCTTCCCTGGCAGGTACAGTGGCGGTATCCTGAGCATTCTGGCAGCCGTGCGATCTTTCTGTGTACTGGCGCACCGGCTGACGTCACTGCCCCGTCGCCGGCTTGGCGCCGGTAATGCCGTCAGGCCGTCGCGCCAAGTACACATAAAGATTCGTGCGGCTTCTGGAATGCTCAAGTAAGTTTAATAACGCGAGTATAAATCACGAGTCCGCGTTTTCAGGCTGATTTTTCAGAACCTGTAAAACTTCGTTATACTCGCAGTATAAGACGGTATTTATTTGTCTTTCATTAAGAACTTTTCAAACTATTATGACTCCCATTAACTTTAATTGGTCCGTTTTAGAACTTTCTAACTTTCTAAAAAATTTCGGCCATCTCTAGTAAGTAGCACTTTAAAATATAATACTTTTGGTCTCAGTCTCTGACCCCTGAACCTTACTATTTTCCCACATACCAACTGTCAATATTGCACACCACATACATCACACCCAACGTCAAAACCATTTCCACAGCAAAACTGCTTACAGAAATGCGGAAATGTAGAGTTTCAGATTGGATATCTAATGAAATAAGGCAGCATCAAACAAAAAAAATGGTACAAGTGATAATTGGAATTATGAATGATATGAATAGAAAATTTCCACTAATGGGCAATTTCAATAAAAAGCCAATTTTTCCAGCACATACCCTTTAACCTGGATTCACCTGTCAGATCCTTCCTCCTGACCAACTGTTTGGCACTTACGACAGTTGTGCCATGAAAGAAGTTTTTGCTTCTCTGAGCATAGCTGTCCATAGAGTACCACACATGGGCCCTGGTTTTGAGGCATATATCCGATCGCGCGTTTGTCTCCGATTCGGACAAACTACGATCGTTCTTGTCGAAAACATGCAATATTTCGCCTGATCGACCGATACACGACATCGTCGGTCGATTGGCAGCCAGCATCCCCTGTTTACCAGGTCCTAAGTACCCCAACCTCCAGACAAATTAAGCTGGACTCTAAGAACCTAAGCCAAAAATCTTAATATCCAGTAAAGGAATATATTTACATTTATCTTTGTATCGCTGCTGTTTCTCTCTGGTGATTCCCCACATGCCCATCATCCGAGCACACACACCAGCGGATCCACTTAACTCTGCTTGCTGGTACACTGACTTAGAACGGATCTGGATAACATTATTTCAGCAACCTTTGCAGGGAAAGACTGCAAAAAAAAAAAAAAAACAAAAGGTTGTAATCACGTCCCTTACCAAGGTAGTAGGAACTTTTATACTCTCACCTCCCTGGGTGGCTGCAAGTTACCTATCCTGATCTGTCAAATTAGTCTTTCATGTCCTACAAACAAACATCGTGAACATCTTCCCTATCTGCATTTATATCGGGTCTGTTTCTGTTACTCTCGAGGCCCAACCCACCGACATGTGGTCGGCCAAGGCTGACACGGTGTCATTCCTAAGTGGTGCTTCTCCTGCACAGTGCGTCAGAATTCGTCATGGCCGCGAGCAACAGCCTCAGACTTCCCATTGTGTTAGAAAGACAGAAGTCCCTCTCCCTCTCTGCTGTGTGAAAGTCCCTGACAGAAGAAGGTAGGGGGGGGTCTGAGTAACCTACTACGGCACCCGTGAGGTGGGCGGGGCTAGACACCCATGGGGTGGGTGGGGCTTAGACAACCAGGAGGTGGGTGGGCTTAGACCCCCACGAGTGGGTAAGGGCTTTAACAACTCACTAGTGGGCGGGGCCACATGGGGCTGTAAGATTAAAATGTGGGCCATGGGTCCTGCAACTGAGGACCATGGGGGCTTCAAGGGAGGAGGAGACCAGGGCAGATTGACGACATGGTTTCTCAGAGCAGAGCAGAAATGTAGGGACCTTGGATCTGCTGCCATATCACACACAATGTAAATATCTTCAACTATGTAAAATAACAATGGAAATAAATTGCAAAAATTCCCGGGGGCATTCCATCAATTTACCTAAAGTCATTTTTGGACCACAGTTTCCCCTTTACTTTAACACATCCTTTACGGACAGAATGCGTGCAACCGTAACAGCCGGGGTCAATCCTATCCTTTAAAAAATGCACCTCAATGCACGTTTCTGTCCTGGCAAACGAACATTATGTGTCTATGTGAACAAGCTGTTAGCCGAACATCCAGATTGCTGGAGTGCCCCAGATTTGGATTTTCAGTTTAATGGGCATGTCCCACCACCTTAAAATCCATTTTAATGTAAGTATACCCCTTGCCCACCCCCAACTTCCATGTTTATTTTCTTGAAAAAATAAATAGAATGTGTACTTACCACGTACGCCCCTTCGGTCCTGCACACACTGATAAGCTCCCTGCTTGGGAACTTGGCAAGCAGGGGGCCGGACTGCAGCCAGGTCTGTTGATTGGCTGAATGTCAGCCAATCACAGGACCGCTGAACTCAAAGGATTCACTGTGGACCAAAGCTCTGTAAGAATAGGTTTAGATTATTTTTAATTTTACGAAGATAACTTGGCGGTGGTCCTGGGGAAGGGGGGGTATCTATCATTCGTTAAGAATTTTACGCTAGGTGGAAGAACAAGCAAGGATGGAGTTCCGGATGGTTGGGATCACAAATATGCAGTTCCTGTTGGGGGTGCTCTGAGTGGGGATGAAGCTCACCGGAACGGAAAAGGCACGGACGGTGAGTGACGTAGGAGTTTTTGGATTTATACGAAATGCTTCTGGTCTGCAAAACGAAGGTAGTAAAAACTTTTATCTTACACAAACTTGTCTGAACAGATTTTATGGCGGTTTTAGCTTTGTTTTAGGCTAATAAAGGCAATACATATTAACAAACAACAAACGCAATGCCAGTTTTTGGACATGACGCTGTAAGCAGCAGAGCTACAATATTGACAATTCTAAAAGAACTAAACCTACTGATATTACCGCCCTTGTGTTTCTAGAAACATCTCCCCTAGTAATTGCCACTTTTACTCTTGTTGCTGTTCTTTGAAACAACATTTGTCCTTGCCTAGAGTCCCCATAACCTTTGGTTCCGCCACCGGATGGATTTGGTCGTATTTCGGGACTTCGTGAAATGAGTTTTTGTTTTTTTCATGGAATATCAAGCTATGTTCGATAACTCTTAAAAATACCCCCAACGTTGATGATACTACTCGGAAATGTTTGTATTTTTCAAGAAAACTCGTTCCGAAATTCCCGATTTTAAGTTCCGTTTCGGATTTTAGATCTTCTGGATTTTCTAGATCCCCGAAAATTGAACGAACTGGCAGTTTCAGCCATCTCTATCCTTACTAAGAGCTCGTAGGGACTGACACAATACCTTGTAGAATGCGACGGTGAAATATCAAAATAAGTGAAAAACTTCACAACACTGAAAATGGTCCTTTAAATCGACAAATTCATAAAGGCCCCAATATTTGATGAAAAAAGTAAATGTTCTCTTTTAAAGATCTTCTGTGGTAGTGTCTTTAATCTCATTGTCCCTGTCATAAAACATCACAATGTATTTAGTTTAAAAAATATTCACATCATTAAGACTCCAGGGAAGAAAAAAAACATTTTAAAGCAGGAAGCGGGGGTGTGTGTTAGCCAACTCGGCTATTTCAATTTGAATTCCTTAGTGTTTTTTTAGAAACTTAAATGGAATGTGCTGCCAATTTGTTTCTGTTTTTTTTCACAGCATCATTAGAGACGGATATGAAATGTATGAATTTTTGTCCAGTGCAGGCAACACAGCCGGAGGCTTGTGGAGGGGTTCGGGGGAGAGGGGGGGGTTGGGGGAGGGCCAGCGGTGGGGGGACCGGGGGGGGGCAGTGGGTCCAGGAAAGGACAAGAGAAGGGGGACACAAAACAACCAAGGAAAAAGGGGGCCGGGGGGGGCGCGGAGGGGGAGGAGCGAGACCCGAGCAAAGCCGGAGAGCCATGGTCGGGGAAGAAGTGACGAAAGCACTGGAAAAGGCCAAGAAAAGAGTGTAAAAAAAGGTTAAGATTGTTAATATCAGTTGAACATGTGCGAGCAACCCCCGCCGGCGGTTAAAGGAGTAAAGTTAGAAAATGACCTGGGCTAGAAAGTATATGAGCATGTGCATAATGCATCAGGCCCCCATCATAGCAGCCGAATAGCAGTGGAGATTTCATAGTTTTAAATAAAATTGGCCATGGAGGCGCCATATTGGCCTCGTCTTCCGTATCGACTGGGTTATAGCCTTGAATTTTGTCGGGACTAAGGCACAAAAGTCTATCAAATTTGCGTGGCTAATTAAAACTAATTTGTAGTTGCATTCGAAAAAATTATCTATTTTCATGTTAATTAAAAACCGTGCAAATTAATTTTTAAAAGAGTAAACTTTGCTAAATTGTGTTTATCGAGGATGGGTCTGTGGGGCGGGTCGGGATTATTGGGGACGTGGTTTCTTGTGTGTGGGGGTCAACCAGGGGTTGTGTGTGTGGGTTAGGGGGGGTGGGGGGGGCTCACAACCGGGTTACATTAAATGGCCCATTGTAGGGGTGCAGGACACTCAGTTAAAGACGAAGAAACAAAAAAAACCCGTGTTTCAGTGGGGGGGTGGTGGGACGAGTGGGTCTGGGTGGGTTGCCAGGCCAGGCGCCCTGGGGTATCCGCGGGGGGGGGTAGGTGCGAGGGATGACGGTGTGTCGGGTGGGGGGGGTGGGGGGGCTCACGCAGGGGGAAGTGAAGGGCAACGGAGTCTGGGGTGGACGCAGGAGGAAGGGCGGAAAGAAGCCAAGGACACACAAGGAGAGGATGGGAAGACGGACCGGAGGGGCCGCCCACAACGGATATGACGGATGAGACTGACCGGAGGGGCACAGGGAGAAGAGGCACCGCCGAGGCGGACCGATCACACAGAACAGGGGGAAAGGGGAGGGAAAAAAAAAAAGCGCGAGGCCCGCAGGGGAGGGGGTTGGCGGTTGGGGCGGTGGGTGCGGACCGGGGGATGGGTCTCGGGCGAAGCGAGCGGCAGGGAGCGGGGGGCAGAAACAGGGGGCAGGGCGGGGTGCTCGGTAGGCTTGCTGGGGGGGGAGGGAACGGCGGGGGGACGGGAAATTTGGGTGGTGTGGGTGCGGAGAGCCGCGTGGGCTCTCACCGGGTTGGATGGGGTGGGGCGGGGGCGGCGTCAAGGGGGGTTGGAGGGGGTGGAGGTTCTGTGCGCTGCGGGGCCGACGAGCGACACCCGACACGGAAGCACGGAGAGCACACGTGGGCGTTTTTGGGGGAGAGGGGGGGAGGAAACGGCTCGACCGCGCCCGGGCACGAGAGTGGGGTGGTGGTTGGCGGGGACATCCGGGTTGGTGGGGGGAGGACCGGCAGACGGCCGGGGAACCCAGGCACGTGGCACGCACGGGCCGGGCCACGAAGGGGGGGGGCAACGAGAGGGGTGCGGGCGGGGGGGGGAGGCACGGGGAACAGAGGAGCACCGGCACAACGGGAAGGGCACGCGGCAAAGGAGGACCACGCCCGGGCAGAGAGAGGGGCAGCCCGCCAGGGGTGGCCGGGGCCCAGTCCACGGGGGAGCAAGCCCGGTGCACCAGCCGCTGTGGTAGAGGGCACGTGCAGACGTGGTGGAGAGCACAGACAGAGGCGGGAAGAGTGGTGCGGGGGGTGGGCGATCTCGGACGATGGCACAAGCGGGAATGAAAGGTGAAACAGCGTCAGAGAGAGGGGTTCGCGGACTTGGGCTGCTGGGGGGGGACCCAACGAGGGGAAAGGGGGGCATAGAGCCAAAAAGGAAAGAACAGGACGCACGGGGGGTGGGGGGGTTTTTGGGGGGGAAACCACACGCACGTGTCGGGGGGGACGGCGGGAAAGAGGGGGAAACCGAGGCAAACGCGGCGCCCCAGCCCAGAAAGCAACCGGCCACCCACCCAACCAGGCCCGAAGACCCAGGGCGAACCGAAGAAAGGGCGGGGCGGGGAAGGACGACCACCCCCGAAGGGTAGAATAGCCTCTTTCAGAATATCGCTAAGGGTGTACGTCTGCAATGAGCAATTCAGAGCCGAAGAACATCTGAATCGCTCATTTCACAGAATTTCCCCTTGGTCCGCGGTCATACCCCTGCACTGCATAAGGGATCGTTTCATGATCGGTAAGTGTAAGCCTGTCACAAGCGTTATCCCTAGATTTTATATGTGTACGGTGCCAGCTTAATGGTAATAAAATGAATTGGCATCCGGCCATGGGGGTTGGTTGTTTTACGGGTGTGATCTGTAAGGTATTCGAAGATAAATAGGGTGCTTCTGAAGGGCAGACAAGCAAAGTGGAGAACAAGGCAGGGGGTGCGGGTGAGGGCGGGGGGTGGCATACAGGGGCGCAAGGGCGGGGAATCCGAGAAGGGCCCAGGTGGGTTTGTCTGGGACGGGGGTGCGAAGCAGAAAGCGCAGGGAAAGGGGATGTGGTGGAGGTCTTAAAGGGAGAGGGGGAAACAAAAGGCTCAAGGGGGAGAGGACAGCGGAAAGAAAGGAGGGAGAAAACAGAGGGGGACAGCAGTAGAGAACGAAACAGGAGGGGGGCATTGACGGGGAAACAGGAGGCCGCCTAAACAATGAGCCACAAAGAAAGTGAGTGAGCCAGCTCGAGGCGAACGCGGACACACCGGGGAGGCCATAAAATCGGGAGAAGCATCTTTT
Source organism: Hymenochirus boettgeri (assembly GCA_019447015.1). Taxonomy (NCBI): domain Eukaryota; kingdom Metazoa; phylum Chordata; class Amphibia; order Anura; family Pipidae; genus Hymenochirus; species Hymenochirus boettgeri. The sequence goes on along the minus strand of CM033471.1, from coordinate 261,346,621 downwards.
CCTTAGCATTGACACAAATATCGAATACCATCCACAGGCAGGCCCTGGCGATTCTCCTTGTGGTGCAACGTTCACGCATGACAATCTGCACAGTTAGGGGTGGATAATGAATTATTGGGTTTTGGGGGAATCGAAATGGCAATCATTAGCATAAGACTAATGTAATATTTAACTGACTCAGCCATGTAAATTGTTCCATAGTTTTGGTGGCGAAGCTGGGATTGGGGGGTGTTGTGAGCGCGAAGGAACATTGCCGGGCCCAAAGGCCGCTTCCTGCGCGCTAGATTTACTATGAACAAGAATCGGTCGGGAATTTTACACTGCTGCTGCAGAAAGCGCTGTAAAGTAAGTTTCTTTCCTCTTTTTTCGTCCGTCGCTCCTGGTGAATTGATTGACCGAACGGGAGTAATGCATAGCTCCCATCCTCCTTTGACGATTAATCATTGTTTTTGGGGCCCAGTGGATTCCTCCCTCGTTACGCCACTACCACAACCGCTTGTATTTGACAATGTGGAAATAAACTTTACGGGCCAAGACAAATCCCAATTAAGTACTTATCCCAAGAGTTTGCACAAACGGGAGCGAACAAGACAAAGAGAAAACTGATCGGCTGCTAGATCTTTAGTTCGCTGGGCGCGCCTATTAAAAGGAGAACTAAACCCAAAATATAAAGGCAGCTTCCACAGACTTCTATTCTGCATTTTGTCTCACATCTGATTCAGCTTCTTACTGTAGAATCAATTATATAACATTTCTGATACTGGCAATCTTTGATGTCACAACTGGCTTCTAGTGTTGCTTTCCCTGGTGGTTCAGGACCCAAAATTCTTCTGCACATGCTCTACTAACCTTTTTTTGTTTCCCACTCCCCTTATGCTACGCTGCATGGTAAGAGTTTAGCTCAGAGTCCCCACCTGCCAGTGTCGCCACAGTCCGAATCATCAGAGATAGCATGAATATTATAGTCAATTTTCCTGCTCAAAAGAGTGGGGGGAATGTGTAACCTTTTCATAGTATTAGAAGCAACTTTTTAACCCTTTTATGTTTAGGGAGCTTTCTGCAAGACTGTTGTTTGTATGTGTTATTTCTGCACTCTACATTTATATTAGTGTGTGTATTGCTGAAATTTACATCTAGGGCAAGGCCAACAAACTGGCAACGCAACCTAAATCGCACATGATTTACATGTTGTTTGCTATTTGTCATAAATGAAAACGCATGCAATTGCCACAAAAAACGCATGCGTTAACCCGAGATTGCTGACACATTGTTGTGAATCGCAACACACTTAAATTGCAAGATTTTGTGAGTTGCTCGCAATGTTTAGATACAAATGGAAATTTGCAAATCTCCGTGCTTGTGTGGCCGAGCCCTAGAAGTGTAATGCAAAGCGGCATTCAGTTTAGCCATACCGCATGTATTTAATGAATGGACCTTAGCAATTTCCTGAGGCTGTGGCCCCACTTAAGTGCCATTGGACCCTAAGCAGAGAGCGATGCAGTACAGACGAAAAAAATGGTTATCACAGGCACTCCAAGGCACCGGAAACACGGAGTGTCTGCGGGGTTTTAGTGGTGTCGTTCCGGGTGGGGTGGTGCGGCTGGTGCGCTGTTGTCGGGTTGGTTGGGGTCGGGCGCTGTAGTGCTTTAGTGTGGGTGGCATCCCGTGTCCTGTTGTTGTGTCCACTGCAACGCCCACTAGCACAAGCGGAGGGCAAACCGCAGCCAAAACCGAGGAGCGAACCCGAAGGGGGCGAAGCGAAGGGAAAGGGGGCAACCCCAGGAGAAGGGAGGCTGACCACTTTACAAAGGGGCACGTCTAAAAACCAAACAGCGCAGAGCGGCAGGGCCACAGAGATTATAAAGCGGGGAAGACGGGTCTGCAGCACACTCGGTGCGGTATTTAAGGGAAGGGTGAGCCTGGAATATCTGTTGTATTCAATTAGAGCACTGGACTTGAAATGTAGTTCTTGAAGACGTGTGTCGCTAGTCAAGCCGAATGCTTTCGCAATGCAAATGACCGTGGACAAAGAATCTGTGTGGGTGTTGTCACTTGGGTCTCAGGGTGGGTACGGGTCTTTGGGGTCTTGTTCGCTGTGTTGGTACTATCGCCAATGAGAACCCAGCCCAGGTGTTCAGGGTGTGATTGGATAGTGGGGCTAAGAGGTGTTATAGAAGCCAGAGGAAGGGTGTTAAAACAGCAGTGTACATGGCAGACAGTTGGGGTCGAACCCCCCACCTCTGAGTAGGCTTCATGTACAGGCCTTGGTGTCTGCATCGAGGGGCCAAAGCGCGGGTGGTTTGTTCGTCTGTAGGCTGCCATTTCGGGCGGGCGGGTCATATTTGCCGTACAATTGAAGGGTTTCTCCCAAAATGATTATAAATATGCTTGGAAGGTTCTCATTCCTCCGGTCATGGTATATCTGTTGGGGCTCATAGCTCAATTAGATAACGGGGGGGTTTTTGGTAGTGGCCAACGGGACTTGAAATGTAGTCTGGAAGACTTGTCGCTAGTGCATATCCCGACTGGGCTGGTTCGCATTCAGATGACGTTGGGTGTTGCTGTGTGGTTCGAATCGGGGCAATGAAAATGTACCGGTCGTGGAATCCATTACGATCCAGCCCGGTGTTAAGGGTGGATGGGATAATGGCTAAGAGGTGTTATAGGACGCCCAGAGTAAGGTGTCAAACATCATTGTCAATGGCAGACAGTTGGGGTCGACCCCCCACCGCTCATTTAGGCGTCATGGTACAGCCTGGAAGTATTTGGAAGTAGTGAAAGGCAAAGGCCCCTTTGCCTGTAAGCACCAACACTATTAAATATACATGTGTTGCAGTGCTAAGTCAATGCATTAAATACAAACTGTATCAGCCTGCATCATGATTCAAAGAAAAACGAAAGCCTTTTTGTTTGGGAGTATTATCAGGCTATGTCATAAAGTTCTTATGCTAAATCTGATTTGTTTGTGGAAAACTTGTGCAAACCATTTTTAACAATAAGACCTTTCAATACATAGGCCTGTAGAGGTGTTGGGTCTTAAAGGCAAGGTGGGATGCCCTCTTTGGAAGATTTTTTTGCTAAAAAAAAAAAAATAAATTCCCCACAGGCCCTTTCTGCTGCATTCATTTTAGAGAACATGTTTGCGTTCCTCTAAACAGTGCCCCTTTAATCGTATTCCCACCAGATAATGTCCTATAATATGTATGCATTTTATCAACAGGACAGGTGCAGGGGGGGGAGCTGCAAATGAATACCCTCGCGTTGGGCGGGAGGTCAATCTTTTTTGACTGGTATGGGTTCTTCGCTGGGTGTATTGTGTGGGTGCGCGGGTCGTTCTTCTCTTGAGCGCGTGGGGGGGCGGGCAGGGGGGGCAAGCAGGGGAAAACGCGCAACGGGGTGGGTCTCGTGGGCTGGGGTTGGCTGATATATGTGCGGGGGGGGGCCCGGGGGGGGGGGTTTCTGGGGGGGTGTGCTGTTGCGTATTCCCAAGCGGCGGGGCTTGGGTTGTCTTGGGGTCTACGGAAGGGAGAAAAACCTAAGTGGGCTGACAATTTGTGGACCTCTCCGGTCGGCTCTGTAAAGCGTGTGGTCTGGAGAACTGTCTGTTGTCGTATTGTCTATATGGCGTGGAGGGGGTTCTGGTCTGGGCAAGGGGGGGGGGCGAGGCAACCGGAGAGGAACGGGGGGCAGGGGGGGGCGGCGAGTTTTTTTACTAGAAGAAAGGGGGGTGACCCCTGGTAGGGCCGGAACACTGGGGGGCGCGGCAAGCAGGGCGCGGGGAAGCAGGGCGGACGGGGGCGAACAAGCAGCGAAGCAAAACACCGGCTGGGGGCGCGACCCCGCTGCAACAGGCCCGCGATGTGGAAAAGGTGGGGTAGCGGAGGGGGAACGGGATGAGAAAGCAGGGCACACAGGCGGGGGCGAAAGCAGGGCACAGGTGGAATGCCACACGGAGAAACGACCCGCCGCCAGGGCTGGCAAACCAGGGGGGGCCAAAAAAGAAACGCACGAGGCCACCCTCCAACAGCCCGGAAAACACACGGGCCACGAATAGGGCGCACGACAGGAAGGGCGAAAAGGCCCGAGGGAGAAGGGGGGGACGCGCTAGCTGGTATAGGACGACAGGGCATGGGTCTGTCAGCATCACAGGGAATGGTCACGTACTGAGGACATGTCAAGTGGGGAAAGGACGAGGAGCACAGGACGGGGAGGGGAACACCCGCCGCAAGAGCAACGAGGAGACACGGGAGGGACGACCCACGGCGACCGGAACGAAACCCGAGGCAAGGGTGAAAGAGACCCGCCAACACGAAACGAGCCCGGGCAGAAACGACAAAGACACAGGGGAAGGACGAGGGGCGGGGGCAAGACAGCAGCACAGGGCTGACCACGGAGCCAGTCGAAAGCGGGAACAGGGAAGCAGCATGGGGGGCAGAACTGCAAGAGTCACCGCGCAGACCGGGGCTGGGGAGGTGTCACCGTGTCTAAGGGAGGCTAAGATGGGCGGTGGGGGGGGGGGAAACCGTTGCTGGAGACAGACAGGAGGGCAGACCGGGGACGTCAGAAATACCCAGCCCAGAGACATCACCGACGGGGGGGGGAGCAGCTGCTACTAGGCGTGAAACTAGGAAGCACTAGCAATCTCGCCAATTTGGTGAGGAGAGTTAAAGCAGTAGAGGGTCACGAAGTGAAAGCAGAGAGGTAAGAGGTGGAGGGGGAGAATCACACAAGTGTGAACATGTATCAAGGCAAAAAACTGGCAGGGAGGGAAATGTCCAGATTCAGATTTGGGAACAAACAAACCTAAATGAGCTCATAGAGGTAAAGAAAACCAAGGGAAATCTCCATGGGAAGGATGGGTGAGCAATACTGGTTGGTTGAGTTCTCTCCTTTAATTTACTTGATTTAAACCCAAAAACCACCCCTGGAACACATGGCGACTGCAAAAAACAATCTGGCTGCTATACGATGTGTTGAAAAATGTCTCAATCGAATTGGCTGATGGCATCAAGATCTCAAAAAAAAAAAAAAGAATCAGGGTTTTTTGGTCAGCTCAGGTTTTACCTCCTCCTATGGGTGGTGCACATTCACTGCTTTGAGTTGCTGGGGGCATCAGAGTGTTCACGACAGTTTTAATCATTTCACCCTTCGCCTCATCGCAGCTGGTGAAGGCTCCAACGGACGTCTTAGGCCGTCATTCACCCTATAGTCGCGTTTTGGTGCTGCTACATAGAAATAAATGTCGCCGTTCACATTGGCAACGTTTGATGTATTGGTGTTTGCTTGAAACATACTGCTTGGAGCAGTTTGGTGGCATTCAGCTTTTCATTGAAATAATGGCATGCGTTGTGAGTTAACGCAGTTGGAACAACGCACAAAATCGAAAACGCAAATTTTTCTCTGCATGCATTAAAAAAAAAAAAACGTCTATGTGAACGTATCCTGTAAAATCCAATTTTTCTTTATTCACGGGAATCCTCCACTGGTAAAATCCTTTTTTGTATTCAGTTTTATTGATGAACAGAGTTAAAGGAGATGTGTCCTTACCTCCCGTTCATCAATAAAATGTTCAGCGAGCCGGGAATAAAGGAAGGAACTTACCGATCACATCGCTCCGCTTCCTTGCGGTCCCGAAGGACCTCTCTTTCCCTTCCTTCTGGCTCCTGAATATTTATTGAAGAATAATAGGTGGGGCCACCTATGGGGAATGGTGCTCTACAAGGGCGATTTCCTCTCTTAGTAGCTGGTACAAGGAGGAGAAATCCAACTCAAACAACTGAATACAACATGGCACAGGGAAATTATAACCCTTAACACCACATGCTCTTGCTTAAAGCACCACACCACACACTTCGTTGACCAATACCTAGCCATAAAATCTAATAGATGATTGGTATATACGGACCGGTATGTAGCGTTTTTTCGTGGTAATATCCCTGTGTGCATTTATTTTTTCAAAAGTCACGCTTTTAACAAATGAATGTAAATTTCATGCCAAGAAACAGAGGCAGAATTAAAAGCTCCTATTATCTAACAATCTTGTTAACAACTCCTACTAATAAAAAGTGTGGCCATAGTAAATACAGACAACAGCTAGTTCCCCCCTCATCCAGCCAATACGTTTGATAATCTGTTTTCAACAACCAATTCTTGACAATAGTTTTGTCTTAGCCACTTGCACTGTTTCTAAAGCCAAGACCAATACAACACACATACAACACCCGCCTCGCCTTCGATGTCCTTGTTTAGCCTCTGGAAATATTTTGGAAACCTTGAAAACAGTTCATTGTAACAGCATATTAATGGTAACTATCTATATATAGCGATGCGGACAGGAAATAATGAGAAGGTCATGTCGTTGCCTCAGAAATTTCCAAATGGTAGTAAACTAGTACTGAATATGGCCTAGACGAACCTATTATGGGGGTCCCTGCATGTGAGGTTTCTCATTCATATTCATTCATCCAGGTCATGGTATATCTGTAATATTCATTCATCCGGGTCATGGTATATCTGTAATATTCATCCATCCAGATCAAGGTATATCTGTAATATTCATTCATCCAGGTCATGGTATATCTGTAATATTCATCCATCCAGGTCATGGTATATCTGTAATATTCATCCATCCAGGTCAAGGTATATCTGTAATATTCATCCATCCAGGTCACGGTATATCTGTAATATTCATCCATCCAGGTCATGGTATATCTGTAATATTCATCCATCCAGGTCATGGTATATCTGTAATATCCATCCATCCAGGTCATGGTCTATCTGTAATATTCATCCATCCAGGTCACGGTCTATCTGTAATATTCATCCATCCAGGTCATGGTATATCTGTAATATTCATTCATCCATGTCACGGTATATCTGTAATATTAATCCATCCATGTCACGGTATATCTGTAATATTCATCCATCCAGGTCATGGTATATCTGTAATATTCATTCATCCATGTCACGGTATATCTGTAATATTCATCCATCCAGGTCATGGTATATCTGTAATATTCATCCATCCAGGTCATGGTATATCTGTAATATTCATCCACCCAGGTCATGGTATATCTGTAATATTCATCCACCCAGGTCATGGTATATCTGTAATATTCATTCATCCAGGTCATGGTATATCTGTAATATTCATCCATTCAGGTCATGGTCTATCTGTAATATTCATCCATCCAGGTCACGGTATATCTGTAATATTCATCCATCCAGGTCATGTTATATCTGTAATATTCATTCATCCAGGTCATGGTATATCTATAATATTCATCCATTCAGGTCATGGTATATCTGTAATATTCATTCATCCAGGTCACGGTATATCTGTAATATTCATCCATCCAGGTCACGGTATATCTGTAATATTCATTCATCCAGGTCATGGTATATCTGTAATATTCATCCATCCAGGTCATGGTATATCTGTAATATTCATATTCTTCAGCCAGGTCATGGTATAGCTGTAATATTCATTCATCTAGTCATGTAATATCTGTAATATTCATTCATCCAGGTCATGGTATATCGTAATATCATCAGTATGGTATATCTGTAATATTCCACCCCTGTCACGGTCTACTGTTAATATTCATCCATCCAGGTCATGTTAATCTGTAATATTCATCATCCAGGTCTGGTATATCTGTAATATTTCATCCAGTCATGGTATATCTGTAATATTCATTCATCCAGGTATTCATGTACCTGTATATTCATCCATCCGGTCATGGTATATCTGTAATATTCACCACTCCAGGTCATGGTATTCTTAATATTCATTTATCCAGTCTGGTATATCTGTAATTTCTCATCCAGGACATGGTATATCTGTAATATTCATTCATCGGTCATAGTATTCTGTAATAGTCATTCATCCAGGTCATGGTATATCTTTATATATTCATTCATCCAGGTCATGGTAATTCTTGTAATATTCATTCATCCAGGCATGGTCTATCTGTATATTCCATTTAGCCACCAGGTCAGGGTATATCTGTAATATTCATTCATCCATCGGTCATGGTATATCTGTAATATTCATTCATCCGGTCATGGTATATCTGTAATATTCATTCATCCAGGTCGGTAACTGTAATATCTATCCAGGTTATGGTATATCTGTAATATTCATCCACCCAGGTCCATGGTATATCTGTAATATTCATTCATCCAGTCATGTATATCTGTAATATCATTCATCCAGGTCATTGTATATGTGAATCTTCTTCTCGGTCTAGCATTCGTAATATTCATCCATCCGGTCATGGTATATCTGTAATATTCATCCACCCAGGTCATGGTATATCTGTATATTCATTCATCCAGGTCATGGTATATCTGCCACTATTCATTCATCCAGGTCATGGTCTATCTGTAATATTCATCTCATCCAGGTCATGGTCATCTAATATCATTCATAGGTCATGGTATATCTGTAATATTCCATCATCCAGGGTCATGGTATATCTGTAATATTCATTCATCCAGGTCATGTATTTCTGTAATACTATCCAGGTTATGGATATCTGTAATACTTCATCCACCCAGGTAATGGTCTATCTGTAATATTCATTATCCCGGTCATGATCTAATCTGTATGGATTCATTCATCCCATGGTCATGGTCTATCTGTAATATTCCATTACTCAGGCATGGTATTCTTATTTTCATTCATCCGGTCATGTGTTATCTGTATATTCA
>CM033471.1:261301754-261337886 GCA_019447015.1 Hymenochirus boettgeri | reverse complement strand
TTCATCCAGGTCATGGTTTATCTGTAATATTCATTCATCCAGGGACCTGTCGTATATCTTAATATTCATTACTCCAGGTCATGGAATATCTGTAAATTCAATTCACAGACATGGTATATCTGTAATATTCATTCATCCAGGTAGATCTGTAATATTCATTCATCCAGGTCATGGTATATCTGAATATTCACCCATCCAGGTCATGGTATATCTGTAATATTCATTCATCCAGGTTCATGGTATATCTGTAATATTCATTCATCCAGGTCATGGTATATCTGTAATATTCCTTTAACCAGGTCATGGTCTATCTGTAATATTCATTCATCCAGGTCATGTATATCGTAATATTCATTCATCTAGGTCATGGTATATCTGTAATATTCATTCATCCAGGTCATGGTCTATCGTAATTTCATTCATCCAGGTAATATACCATGACCTGGATAGATGAATATTCAGATATACAGAATACAATATTTACCCTGATAAGTCTTTATTGGCATTTAACTGCATGGGGTCAGGGACCACCTGAATGCGAGGTGTAATTGCATTGTAGCACAAGTGTTATCAAACTACTAAGGCATCAAAGCCGCTCGGACAATGAGGGATTGCCATTGATGAGCAATGATCATCACCTCTACCCTGGTAGGCCCATCTGTGTATTATAGATTCCCTTAGATGCAGGGAGGGCTGGGACCTGTGAATGGGGGGCAAACACACTGAAGTGTCCCCTTCACTGTAGGCTAGCATACATGCAGACCTTTCCTGATTGTACACCAATGTTACTGAAAAATATCAATGGTATCCATTAGCATATGTCTCGCCCTATCCATGAGCTCTCAGGGAAGGAATCTCACTGTACCAGCATTGCTTGGGCAAAGGAGCATCCAGAAAGTTTTTTGTTTTGATGACCTATAGCAGGCCAGTCTGATTCGGGTAGCCAGGTGGCTGATAGCACGCCAACAGCAGAGAGCATCCCCATAGCACAGAGGCAAAGCTAAGGCATTTAACACCTCAAGGGAGCCCTTAGAATTGTGGTGTTACCTTGACTGGGCCTTATCGAAAGAGGAAAAAGGAAAGAAAAAAACACACTAGTGAGAGACAGGAGAAAGAACATGTCATCTTAATGTAGTGATGGTTTCAAATGTTCAATAGACACAGTATCCCTGTGTGATTAAACTCAACAACACACTGACACAACAGGTGCGTCACAAGTCCCAATATGAAACACCAGAGGATCCATATACACAGTGCAGTTCAGTAAATAGTGCTCTGATTTGTATGTAAGGGAGACAAACACCAACGAAGCAGTAAGGTAGGATATGATTATAGTTGAAAGAAGCACACCTGAGGAAGGGAGCCTAGACTCCCTGAAACATTATGTGTATTTTTCAGTATCTTTGAGTGTTCCTCCTCGTGACCTATATTATTGAGATGAAACACACTGCCCCAACGCATGGCGCCAGCACAGAAGAGCCAATTCCTTGGTCAGGACTCAAGCCTTGTACCTGCAACTTAAGGATAAAGGACATACCTTTGTAGTATGTATTGTCAACATCTTGGCAAAGGAAAAGGAATGGGTTCAAGAGAGTGACAAGGAGGCAATTTATGTGAAAATAAAGAAACCAAGCCTAAATAGACTGTGTTGTGTGTGTTGTTGTGTGTGTGGGGGGGGGGGGGGTTGACACCATGTACAATGCTGTATTGACACCTTACCCTGGGCAGTGTTGATAACACCTCTTACCTACAGGAGGTCCCTGACCCCTTGCTGTTATATGGAAGTCACCAACCTCTTGCTGTTATATGGAGGTCCCTGACCCCTTGCTGTTATATGGAAGTCACCAACCTCTTGCTGTTATATGGAGGTCCCTGACCCCTTGCTGTTATATGGAAGTCACCAACCTCTTGCTGTTATATGGAGGTCCCTGACCCCTTGCTGTTACATGGAGGTCTCTGACACATTACTGTTATATGGAGGTCCCTGACCCTTGCTGTTACATGGAGGTCTCTGACACATACTGTTATATGGAGGTCCCTGAACCCTTGCTGTTACATGGAGGTCTCTGACACATTACTGTTATATGGAGATCACTGACCCCTTGCTGTTATATAATGGATAGTGGCACCCCCAACTGTAAATTATAAGGATATTAGAAGTCACAGTGGAATTCCATATAAAAGCAGTCCGAGTTCCCTTTTATACAGGCACGGACTCCAAGTGACTTCTAATACCCCTTAATTTACAGTTGGGGGTACATTATTTTATTATAACCTTCCCCTTGTGGATTCTGTTTCCCTTCTCCTCCAAAACTGTAGATTAAGGCTATAATCTTATAGTTCCTCCCATAGAAATCCACTACAGGTATAGGTTATATGGAGATCAAAGCCACTTGCTGTTATATGGAGGTCCCTGACCCTTGCAATAAAATTCTTGTACAAGTCATTCTGAATTGAAAGTTTGAATACCATAGATGAATACCACGGATAGAGAAATGCACAGTTTTATCTGCAGTTTATTTTAATAAATAGGTGCCGGTAGCTTTAATGGGTTCACACCCAAGTCAGAGAAGCTCATTAGAATAAAGTCTTCAGGCAAACAGCCTTAAAACAAGGTCCATAGCAGAGGCTTTTCCTTAATAAATGGCAAGTACACTGTTGAAATGTGGTGACTGTGGCGTGATGAACTTATTAAACTTGGACATTTTTAAATGTATTCTTTCATGTATCTAATAATCTTTGTTCTATTTTGTTTATCCATCCAGGTCACGGTATATCTGTAATCTTCATACATCCGAGTCTGGTAATATCTTAATATTCTCATTCCATCCAGGTCCGGTATATCTGTAATATTCATTCATCCAGGTCCATGGCATATCTGTAATATTCATCCATCCAGGGTCATGGTATAGATCGGTAATATTCATTCATCCAGGTCATGGTTATCTGTATATTCATTCATCCAGGTCATGGTAATATCTGTACTATTCATCCATCCAGGTCAGGGTCTACCTGTAATATTCATTCATCCAGGTCCATGGTATATCTGTACTATTCCTCATCCAGGTCACGGTATATCTGTAATATTCATTCATCCAGGTTCATGGTATATCTGTAATATTATTCATTCAGGTCATGGTCCTATCTTTAATATTCATTCACCAGGTCATGGTATAGCCTGTAATATTCATCCATCCAGGTCATGTATATCTCTATAATTATCCATTCCCAGGTCATGGTCATCTGTCATTCATCCATCCGAGTCATGGTAATATCTTAACAATTCATTCATCCGTCATGTAAATATCTTAATATCATTCATCCTCAGGTCATGGTATTCCTGTACTATCATTCATCCAGGTCATGTACTATCTGTAAGTATTCATTCATCCAGGTCATAGTATACCCTGTAATATTCACCATCTCCAGGTCATGGTATATCTGTAATTTTTTCTACCACCCAGGTCATGGTATACTGTAATATTCATCATCCAGGTCATGGTATATCTGTAATATTCATTCACCAGGTCCTGGTATATCTGTAATATTCATTCATCCAGGTCTAGTATACCTGTAATATCATCCTCCCGTCATGGTATCTGTAATATTCATCCATACCAGGTCATGGTTAATCTGTAATTCATTCTCCAGGCATGGTATATCTGTACTATCATTCATCCGGTCATGGTATATCTGTAATATCATTCATCCAGGTCATGGTCTATCTGTAATATTCATTCATCTGTCATGGATATCTATTTCCATTATCCAGGTCATGGTATATTCTGTAATATCTCTCCAGGTTCTGGTATTTGTAATATTCATCTACCCAGGTCATGGTCTACCTGTAATATTCATCCATCCAGGTCATGGTATAGCTGTAATATCATGTATTCATATTCTTATAGTCATTCATCGGTCATGGTATATCTGTATATTCATTCATCCAGGTCATGGTATATCTGTAATATCTATCCAGGTTTGGTAATAATCTGTAATATCATCCACCCAGGTCATGGTATATCTGTAATATTCATTCATCCAGGTCATGGTCTATCTGTAAATTCATTCATCCACGTATATTCGTAATATTCATTCATCCAGGTCCCATGGTCTATCTGTAATATTCATTCATCCGTTCATGTTATCTGTAATATTCATCATCCAGGTCATGGTCTATCTTTAATATTCATTCATCCAGGACTGGTATATCTGTAATATTCATTCATCCAGTCATGGTATATCTGTAATATTCATTCATCCAGGACATGGTATATCTGTAATATTCATTCATCCAGGTATATCTGTAATATTCATTCATCCAGGTCATGGTATATCTGTAATATTCATTCATCCAGGCCATGGTCTATCTGTAATATTCATTTAGCCATCCAGGTCATGGTATATCTGTAATATTCATTCATCCATCCAGGTCATGGTATATCTGTAATATTCATTCATCCAGGTCATGGTATATCTGTAATATTCATTCATCCTAGGTCATGGTATATCTGTAATTCTATCCATGTTTGGTAATTCTGTAAATTCATCCCCCATTCATGGTATTGTACTATCTCATCATCCAGGTCATGGTATATCTGTAATATTCATTCATCCAGTTCCATGGTATATCTATAATTTCATTCATCCAGGTCATAGCATATCTGTAATATTCCTCCATCCAGGTCATGGTATATCTGTAATATTCATCCACCCAGGTCATGGTATATCTGTAATATCATTCATCCGGTCATGGTAATCTGCACTATTCATTCATCCAGGTCATGGTCTATCTGTATATTCAATCCATCCAGGTCATGGTCTAATCTGTAATTTCATTCTCCAGGTCATGGTATATCTGTAATATATTCATCCAGTCATGGTATATCTGTAATATTCATTCTTCCAGGTCATGGTATATCTGTATATATGATCCAGGTTAATGGTATAATCTGTAAGTATTCTCCACCCAGGTCATGGTCATCTTTAATATTCATTTTATCCCGGTCCATGGTCTATCTGTAATATTCATATCATCCAGGTCATGGTCTATCTTTAATATATTCATTCATCCACGTATATCTGTATATTCATTCATCCAGGTCATGGTCTATCTGTCATATTTATTCATCCAGGTCCTGGTTTTATCTGTAATATTCATTCATCCAGTCATGGTCTATCTGTAATATTCAGTCATCCAGGACATGGTATGAATCTGTAATATTCATTCATCCAGGTCATGGTATATCTGTATATATCATTCATCCAGGACATGGTATATCTGTAATATCATTCATCCAGGTATCATCCAGTGATATATCTGTAAACATTCATCCAGGTCCATGGTAATATCTTGTAATATTTTATTCATACCAGGTCATGGTATATCTGTAATATTCATTCATCCAGGTATGGTATAGTCTTTGTAATCTTCATTCATCCAGGTCATGGTATATTGTAATATTCTCTCCATTCATGGTATATCTGTATATTCATCCACCAGGTCTCTGTATATCTGTTATTCATTCATCCAGTCATGGTTAATTCTGTAATATTCATTCACCCAGGTCATGGTATATCTGTAATATCTATCCGGGATCCAGGTTATGGATATCTGCAATATTTATCCACCCAGATCATGGTCTACCTGTATATTCATCCATCCAGGTCATGGTATAATCTGTAATATTCATCATCCCGGTCATGGTATCTGTAATATTCATTCATCCAGGTCATGGTATATCTGTAATATTCATCATCCAGGTCATTGTATATTCTGTATATTCATTCATCCGGTCATGGTATATCTGTAAATCTATCCAGGTGGTATGGTTATCTGTAATATTTCATCCACCCAGGTCATGGTATATCTGTAATATTCATTCATCCAGGTTTTGGTCTATCTGTAATATTCATTCATCCACGTATATCTGTAATATTCATTTATCCAGGTCATGGTCTATCTGTAATATTTGTTCATCCAGGTCATGGTTTATCTGTAATATTCATTCATCCAGGTCATGGTCTATCTGTAATATTCATTCATCCAGGTCATGGTCTATCTGTAATATTCATTCATCCAAGTCATGGTTTCTGTAATATTCATTCATCCGGAACATGGTATATCTGTAATATTCATTCATCCATGTCATGTTATCTGTAATATTCATTTAACCAGGTCATGGTATATCTGTAATATTCATTCATCAGGTCATGGTATATCTGTAATATTCATTCATCCGGTCATGGTATATCTGTAATATTCATTCATCCGTCATGTATATCTGTATATCTATCCAGGTTATGGTATATCGTAATATTTATCCACCCAGTCATGGTCTACCTGTAATTCATCCATCCAGGTCATGGTAATCTCTGTAATATTCATTCATCCAGGTCATGGTAAGATTGTATATTCATCATCAGTTCATGGTAATCTGTAATATTCATTCTCAGGTCATGGATATCTGTAATATTCATCATCCAGGTCATGGTATATCTATAATATCTATCCAGGTTATGTATATCTGTATTTCATCCACCAGGTCAGGTTATCGTAATATTCATTTATCAGGTCCTGGTATATCGTAATATTCATTCATCCAGGACATGGTATATCTGTAATTCATTCATCCAGGTAATATCTGTAATATTCATTCATCCGGTCATGGTATATCTGTAATATTCATTCATCCAGGTCATGGTATATCTGTAAATAGTTCATCCAGGTCTGGTTATCTGTAATATTCATTCATCAGGTCATGGTATATCTGTAATATTCATTCATCCAGGTCATGGTATATCTGTAAGATCTATCCAGGTTATGGTATATCTGTAATATTCATCCACCCAGGTCATGGTATATCTGTAATATTCATTCATCCAGGTTATGGTCTATCTGTAATATTCATTCATCCACGTATATCTGTAATATTCATTTATCCAGGTCATGGTCTATCTGTTATTTATTCATCCAGGTCATGGTTTATCTGTAATATTCATTCATCCAGGTCATGGTCTATCTGTAATATTCATTCATCCAGGTCCTGGTCTATCTTCTAATATTCATTCATCCAAGTCCATGGTATATCTGTAATATTCATTCATCCAGGGACATGGTATATCTGTAATATTACTTCAATCCGGTCATGTATTCTGTAATATTCATTCTACCAGGTCATGGTCTACATCTGTCATATTCAATTCATCCAGGTCATGGTAATAATCTGTATATTCATTCATCTCAGGTCATGGTATATCTGTAATATTCATCATCCAGGTCATGGTATATCTGTAATATCTAATCCGTTATGGGTAATATCTGTAATATTTATCCACCCAGGTCATGGTCTACCTGTAAATATTCATCCATCCAGGTCATGGTATATCTGTAATATTCATTCATCCAGGTCTGGTATATCTGTTAATTCATTCATCCAGGTCATGGAATTCTGTAATATCATTCATCCCAGGTCATATTGATACCTTAATTTCATCCATCCAGGTCATGGTATATCTGTAATTCCATCCACCAGGTCAGGGTATATCTGTAAATTCATTATCGGTCATGGTATATCGTATATCATTCATCCAGGACATGGTATATCTGTAATATTCATTCATCCAGGTCATAGTATATCTGTTAATATCATCATCCCAGGTCAAGGGTATATCTGTAATATTCATTCATCCAGGTCATGGTAATCGGTAATATTCATTCATCCAGGCATTGTCTATCTGTAATATTCATTTGCCATCCAGGTCATGGATATCTGTAATATTCATCTCCATCCATGTCATGGTATATCTGTAATATTCATTCATCCAGGTCATGGTATATCTGTAAATATTCATTCATCCAGGTCAGGTATATCTGTAATATCTATCCAGGTTGGTATTCGTATTTCTCACCAGGTCATGGTATATCTGTAATATTCATTCCCAGGTCATGGTATATCTGTAATATTCATTCATCCAGGTCATGGTATATTGGTATAATATCATTCATCCCGGTCATGGTCATATCTGTAATATTCATTCCATCTGCGTTCATCAGTCATATCTGTAATATTCATCCATCCAGGTCATGTAATATCTGTATATCTCTCATCCCGGTCATGGTATTCTGATATTCATTCATCCAGGTCACATGGTTATCTGTAATATCAGCATCATCCAGGTCATGGTCTATCTTTTAATATTCATTCATCCAGGTCATGTATATCTGTAATATTCATTCATCCGTCATGGTATATCTGTAATTCATCATCCAGGTCATGGTATATCTGTAATATCTATCCAGGTTATGTGTATATCTGTAATATTCATCCACACACAGGTCATGGTTATGCTTAATCACTTTATCCAGGTCATGGTCTATCTGTAATATTCATTCATCCAGGTCATGGTCCTATCTGTTAATATTCATATCATCCACTTAATATTCTGTAATATTTATTCATCCAGGTCATGGTTTAATATGTAATATTCATTCAATCCAGGTCCTGGTCTATCTGTAATATTCATTCATCCAGTACAGTAATAATCTTAATAATTCATTCATCAGTCATGGTATATCTGTAATTTCATCTCATCAGGACAGGTATATCTGTATCTTTCATTCATCCAGGTATATCTGTAATCCATGCAAATCATCCGGTCATGGTATATCTGAATTTCCACCCATCCAGGTCATGGTATAAATCTGTATATTCATTCAATCCAGGTCCAATGTATATTCTGTTAATATTCATTCAATCCAGGTCCTGTATATCTGTAAATTCATTTAACCAGGTCATGGTCTATCTGTACTATTCATTCATCCGGTCCATGGTATTCTGTAATAGTTCTTCATCTATGCATGGGTATATCTGTAAATATTCATTCATCCCAGTTTTTTTTTTCCAAAAAAAAGGGTCTAATCTTGTATATCATTCATGCTCATCCAGGTAATATACCATGACCTGGATAGATGAATATTACAGATATACAATAATACAATATTTACCCTGATATCTTATTGGCATTTCACTGCATGGGGTCAGGGACCACCTGAATCAGTTGTTAATTGCATTGTAGCTACAAAGTGTTATCAAACTACTAGGCATCAAGCCGCTCGGACATAGGGATGGCCATTGATTGAGCACTGTCTCTCACCTCTACACCCTGGTGAGGCCCATCCATCTGTTGGTATATATAGATTTCCCTTAGATGCAGGGCAATGGCTGGGACCCTTGAGACTGGGGGTCAAACACACGGAAGTGGTCCCCTTCACTGGGAGGCTATAGGCATACATGCAGACCTTCCTGATTGTACACCAATGTTTACGGAAAATATAATGGTACCATTAGCATAGTCCTGCCCCTATCCCAATAACGCTCTCAGGGAAGGAATCTCACTGTACAACAAGCATTGGCTGTTGTGAAAAGGAGGCCTCCAGAAAGTTTTTGTCTTTGATGAGCCTATTACAGGCCATCTGATTCGGTACCAGGTGGCGTGATAGCACGCCCACACAGAGATCATCCCACTGCACAGAGGCCAAAGGCTAAAGGCATTTAAAACACCTCAAGGTAGCCCTTAGAATTTGTGGTTCCGCTTGACTGGTCCTTTATCGAAAGAGGAAAAAGGGAAAGAAAAAAACACACTAGTGAGAGACAGAGAAAGAAACATTGTCATCTTATATGTAGTGATGGTTTCAAAATGTTCAATATACACAGTATCCCTGTGTTATTAAACTCACAACACACTGAGGCAACAACAGTGCGTCCAAAAGTCCCACTAGGAAACACAAGATGATCCTATACAACAGTGCAGTTCCAGTAAATAGTGCTCGGATTTGTATGTAAGGGAGACAAACACCAACGAGCAGGTATGTAGGATATGATTAATAGGTTTATAAAGAATCACACCTGATGAAGGGAGCCTAGACTCCCTGAAACATTATGTTATGGTTTCAGTGATCTTTGAGTGTTTCCTCCCTCTGACTATCTTATTGAGATGAAACACCAGCTGCACCACGCAATGGCCAGCACAGAAGAGCCAATTCCTTGGGTCAGGCTCAGCCTTGTACCGTCAGACTTAAGATAAGACATACCTTTGTAGATTGTATTGTCAACCTCTTGGCAAGGAACAGAATGTTCAAGAGAGGTGACGGAGGAATTTATGTGAAAATAAAGAAACCAGCCTAAAGTAGAGCTGTGTGTGTGTGTGTGTGTGTGTGTGTGGGGGGGGGGGTTGACAACCAGTTGTAACAATGCTGTATTTGACACCTTAACCCTGGCAGTGTTGATAACACCTCTTACTACAGGGGTCCCTGACCCCTGCTGTTATTATGGAATTCACCAACCTCTTGCTGTTATATGGAGTCCCTGACCCCTTGCGTTTTTATATGGAAGTCACCAAACCTCTTGCTGTTATATGGAGGTGTGTCCCTGACCCTGCTGTTTATATGAAGTCCCAACCCTGCTGTTATATGTAGGTCCCTGACCCCTTGCTGTTACAACATGGAGGTCTCTGACCCATTAACTGTTTATATGGAGGTCCCTGAACCCCTTGCCTGTTAACATGGAGGTCTCGACACATTACTGTTATATGGAGGTCCCTGACCCCTTGTCTGTTACATGGAGGTCTCTGACACATTAATCTGTTATATGGAGATCACTGACCCCTGCTGTTATATAATGGATGTGCACCCCCAACTGTAAATTATAAGGTATTAGACAGTCACAGTGGAATTCCATATAAAAGCAGTCCGGTACCTTTTTTATATCAGGGCCGGAACTCCAATGTGACTTCTAAACCCCTTTAATTTACCAGTGGGTACATTATTTATTTATAAACCTTCCCCTTTTGTGGATTCTGGTTTCCTTCTCCTCCAGAACTGTAAGATTATAAGCTATATCTTATAGTTCCTCTCCATAGACATGCCACTACAGGTATAGGTTATATGGAGATCACAACCACTTGCTTGTTATATGGAGGCCCTGACCCTTGCCATAAATTCTTGTACAATCATTCCTGAATTGAAAGTTTGAATACCTTAATAGATGAATACCACGATAGAGAAATGTCACAGTTTTTATTCTGCAGTTTTATTTTAATAAATAGTGCTGTAGCTTTAATGGGGGTCACACCCAAGTCAGAGAAGCTCATTAGATAAAGTCTTCAGCAAGACCTCCTTAAAAACACAAGGTCCCATAGCAGAGGCTTTTCCTTATAAATGAAGTACACTGTTAAAATTTGGTGACTGTGGCGTTATGACTTCATTAAAACTTGGACATTTTTTTAAATGTAGTGCTTGCATGTATCTAATAATTATTGTTCTATTTTGTTTGTAGCAGTAACAGAGTAACACCCATCTGTAGGTTACCATTCCACACGTGCCCTGGATCGAACTAACAGCCACAGTAACAACCCACTGTAACACAGACACTACACATTGTCAAACAGAACCCAAATAGGCTACGAGATCCTGTTACCAGCAAAACCCGCTGCTAGAATTGCATAATCATTCCCTGAAGTGAGACAGGACAACATGAATCTTATCAACGTGAATCCCACGATTGGAGTGTCTCTCTCTCACCCACAAATATTAACTGTGACACTTATTAAACCCTTTTTTATTATATTTTTGTAAAACACTGTACATAGAACCTAATGTTAGATAATGCATTGCCGTATTACACCCATTACTGGTGATATTCTAATATAGGAGACCGTCACATTACCGTTGTTATAATATAGTAGACCAGTTCCACTATATGGTTTGATATAGAGACAGTCACTTTTTAAAGTTCATATAGGGACATTCACTATTTACGGTATTATGATATAGGACAGTCCACTATTACAACGGTTATTATAATTATTGACATTCACTATTACGGTTTCTTTGATATTAGGAGACAGTCACTAGTACGGTTATTATGATATAGGATACAGTCCACTATTATACTTTATTATAATATAAGTAGACAGTACCTATTACGGTTATTATGATATAGGAACAGTCACTATTACGGTTATTATAATATAGGAAACAGTCACTTTTTACAGTTAAATTAGGAGACATTCACTATTACAGTTTTATAATATTGGAGACAGTCACCATTACGGTTATTCCTAATATAGGAGATAGTCACTATTACGGTTTATTATTATATAGGAGACAGTCACTATCAATGGTTATTACTGATAAGGAGATCAGTCACTTATTACGAGTTTATAATATAGGAGACATCCCATTACGGTTTTATTATAATATAGGAGACATCACTATTATGGTTATTATGATATAGTAGATCATCACTATTACAGTTATTATGATATAGAGACAGTTCATTACGGTTATTTAATATGAGACATTCACTATTACATGTTATATATAGGAGAGACATTCTACCATTACGGTTATTATAATATAGGAGACAGTCCTTTACGGTTATTATGATATAGGAACAGTCACTATTACGGTATTATATAAGAAGGCGCACCACGATTAGTTATTATGAAAGGAGACCTCACTATACGGTTATAATATAGGGACAGTCACTATTACATTATTATAATATAGAAGACAGTCACTACTTACGTACTATAGAGACAGTCACTATTACAGTTATTAGAGAGTACATCACTATTACAGTTATATATAGGAGACAGTCCACTATACGTTTATTATAATTATAGGAGACAGTCACTATTACGGTTATTTATAATATAGGGACAGTCACTATTACGGTTATTATAATATAGGAGACAGTCACTATAACGGTTATTATAATATAGGAGACAGTCACTATTACCGTTAAAATATAGGAGACAGTCACTATTAAGGTTATTATAATATAGGAGACAGTCACTATTACGGTTATTATAATATAGGGGACAGTCACTATTACGGTTATTATAATCAGTCACTATTACGGTTATTATAATATAGGAGACGGTCCACTATTAACAGTTATTATAATTAGGCGACCAGTCCCTTAGTACGGTTATTTATAATAGAGGAGAACAGTCACTATTACTGTTTATGATAATATAGGAGACAGTCCACTATTACGGTTAATTATAATACAGGAGACAGTCACTATTACGGTTATTATAATACATAACAGTCCCTAATTAATAACATAGGGCGGCTTTCTCAGGTGGTATTGCTCTATAGTGGCATATAGGTATCTATGTGTATAAAAGGGGTGGTTATTGGCTCTATAGTGCCCATATAGTGTTTATATCTGTATATAAAGGGTGGTATTGCTCTATAGTGCTATATAGTGTTATCTATATAGCTCTATAGTGCTATATAGTGTACCCATGTATATAAAGGGGTGGTATTGCTCTATAGTGCTATATAGTGTTATCCTTGTATATAAAGGGTGGTATTCTCTATCGTGCCTATATAGTGTTATCCATGTATATAAGGGGTTGTATTTTCTCTATATTGTCTATTAGTAATTGTTAAATCCATGTTATAAAGGGGTGGTATTTGCCTATAGTGCTATTATGTTAGCCATGTATATGTATAAAGGGGTGGTATTGCTCTATAGTGCGATATAGTGTTAATCCATGTATATAAAGGGTGGTATTGCTCTATCGTGCTATATAGTGTTTATCCATGTATATAAAGGGGGGGGGTTTTTTGGTATTGCTCTATAGGCTTATAGAGTGTTATCCATGTAATATAAAGGGGTGGTATTGCCTCATAGTGTTATATAGTGTTTATCCTTGTAATAAAGGGGTGGTATTGCTCTAAGTGCTATATATAGTGTTATCCATGTATATAAAGGGTTGGGTATGCCTATATGCTATATAGTGTTATCCAAAATGTATATAAAGGGTGTATTGGCTCCTATAGTGCATATAGTGTTAATCCATGTTATAAAGGGGGGTATTGCTCTATCTCTATAGTGCTATATAGTGTTATCCATGTATGTAAAGGGGGTGGTATTGCTCTATATTGCTATATAGTGTTTATCCTTGTATATAAAGGGGTGGTAATTGCTCTATAGTGCCTATATAGTGTTATCCATGTATATAAAGGGGTGGTATTGCTCGATAGTGCTATATGTGTTATCCATGTATATAAAGGGGTGGTATTCTCTATAGTGCTATATAGTTTTATCCATGTATATAAAGGGGTGGTATTGCTCTATAGTGCTATATAGTGTGTTTATCCATGTATCTAAGGGGTGGGTATTGCTCTATAGTCTATATAGTGTTTCTCCTTGTATATACAGGGGTGGATTGCTATATCTGTAATATTCATTCATCCAGGTCATGGTATATCTGTAATATTCATTCATCCAGGACATGGTATATCTGTAATATTCATTCATCCAGGGTCATGGTATAATCTGTAATATTCATTCATCCAGGTCATGGTATATACTGTATATTCACATCCAGGTCATGGTCGAACCCCCCTGTAAATTCATTATCCAGGTCATGGTATATCTGTACTATTCATCCATCCAGGTACGGTATATCTGTAATATTCATTCATCCGGTCAGGTATATCTGTAATTTATTCATTCAGGTCATGGTCTATCTGTTAATATTCATTCATCCAGGTCATGGTATACCTGTAATATCATCCATCCAGGTCATGTATATCTGTAATATTATCCATCCAGGCCATGGTCTATCTGTACATTCTATCATCCAGGTCATGTAATCTGTAACATTATTTCATCCAGGTCATGGTATATATGTAATATCATTCATCCATCCAGGTATGGTATATCTGTACTATTCATTCATCAGGTCATGTAATCTGTAAGATTCTTCATCAGTCATAGTATACCTTAATATTCATCCATCCAGGTCATGGTATATCTGTAATATCATCCACCCAGGTCTGGTATCTGTAATATTCATTCATCCAGGTCATGGTATATCTGTAATATTCATTCATCCAGGCATGGATATCTGTAATCTTTAGTCTCCAGGTCATAGTATACCTGTAATATCATCAATCCAGGTCATGGTAATCTGTATATTCATCCAACCAGGTCATGGTATATCTGTAAATTCATTCATCCAGGTCATGGTATATCTGTACTATTCATTATGGTTTTTTCCCCCAGGTCATGGTATATCTGTAATATCATCATCCAGGTCAGGCTAATCTGTAATATTCATTCATCGTCATGGATATCTATTTCATTATCCAGGTCATGGTATATCTGATAATATCTATTCTCAGGTTATGGATATTTGTAATATTCATCTACCCAGGTCATGGTTACCTGTAATATTCATCCATCCAGGTCATGGATATCTGTAATATTCATTCATCCAGGTCAGGTATATCTGTAATATTCATTCAAGCCAGGTCCCATGGTATATCTGTAATATTCATTCATCCAGGTCTCATGGTATATCTGTAATATCTATCCAGGTATGGTATATCTGTAATATGCATCCACCCAGGTCATGGTTAGTATCGTGTAATATTCATTCATCCCAGGTCATGGTCTATCTGTAATATTCATTCATCCACGTGATATCTCGTAATATTCATTTCATCCAGGTCATGGTCTATCTGTAATATTCATTCATCCAGGTCATGGTTTATCTGTAATATTCATTCATCCAGGTCATGGTCTATCTGTAATATTCATTCATCCAGGACATGGTATATCTGTAATATTCATTCATCCAGGTCATGGTATATCTGTAATATTCATTCATCCAGGACATGGTATATCTGTAATTCATTCATCCAGGAATCTGTATATATTCATTCATCCAGGTCATGGTATATCTGTAATATTCATTCATCCAGGCCAGGTCTATCTGTAATATTCATTTAGCCATCCAGGTCATGGTATATCTGTAATATTCATTCACCATCCAGGCATGTATATCTGTATATCATTCAGCCAGGTCATGGTATATCTGTAATATTCATTCATCCTAGGTCATGGTCTATCTGTAATATTACCAGGTTATGGTATATATGTCATATGCATCCACCCAGGTCATGGTATATCTGTAATAGTCATCATCCGGTCTGGTATATCGAATATTCATTCATCCAGGTCTGGATATATCTATATATTCATTTCATCCAGTCATAGCATACGTCTGTACAATTCACCATCCAGGTCATGGTCTCTGTAATATCATCCACCCACAGGGGGTCGTGGTATATATGAATATTCATTAGCAAGGTCATGGTATATCTGCACTATTCATTCATCCAGGGTCATGGGGTTATCTGTAATATTCAATCCATCAGGTTCCTGGTCTATTGTATATTCATTCATCCAGGTCATGGTTATACTGTAATATTAATTCATTCCAGGTCATGGTATATCTGTAAATTCATTCATCCAGGTCATGATGGTAATATCTGTAATATATATCCAGGTTATGGTATAATCTGTAAGATTCTCCACCCAGGTCATGGTCTATCTGTTAATATTCATTTTATCACGGTCAGGGTCTATCTGAATATTCATTCACCCAGGTCATGGTCTATCTGTAATATTTAATTCATCCACGTATATCTGTAATATTCACTTCATCCAGGTCATGGTCTATTTGTTACGTATTTATTCATCCAGGGTTCATGGTTTATCTGTAATATTCATTCATCAGGTCCATGGTCTATATGTAATATTCAGTCATCAGGACATGGTATCTCTGTAATATTCATTCATTCAGGTCATGGTATATCTGTTAATATGTCATTCATTCCAGGACATGGTATATCTTATATTCATTCATCCAGGTATATCTGTAAAATTCATTCATGCCAGGGTCATGGTATATCTGTAATAATCATTCATCCAGGTATGGATATCTGTAGAATTTATTCCTCCAGGTCATGGTATATCTGTAATATTCATTCATCCATAATGGTATATCTGTAATATTCATTCATCCAGGGTCATGGTATAGCTGTAATATTCATCTCATTCCGGTCCATGGTATATCTGTAATATTCATCCATCCAGGTCATGGTTCATATCGTAATATTCATCACCAGTGTCAATGGTATATCTGTAATATCATCATTTCCAGGTCAGGTACTATCTGTAATATTCTATTCCGTATGAATCCAGGTATTATATCACCAGATCAGTTACGATATTCTCCATCCAGGTCAACTGGTAAAATCTGGTAATATTCTTCATCAGGTCTTGGTAGATCTGTAATATTCATTCATCCAGGTCATGGTATATCTTGTAATATTCTATCATCACTGAGGCATGGTTATAACTTAATATTCATCCTCCAGGTCTGGTATATCTTATTATATTGCATCCACAGGTTACGGTATATCTGTATATTTCATCCCCCCGTATATCGGATCATCATCAAGGTTATGTAATCTGTAATATCATTCATCCAGCTGGTATAATCGTATATTCCATTTCCAGGTCATCGGTTATCTGTAATCATGTTCATCCAGGGTCACTGGTTATCTTAAATTCATTCATCCAGGTATGGCTATCTGTAATATTCATTCATCCGGTCATTCATATCTGTAAATTCATTCATCCAGTCATGTTTGATATCATCCCGGTCATATTCTGTATACATTCATCCAGGACATGGTAATTCTGTAATATTCATCATCCGGTCATGGTTATCATCTGTAATATTCATTTAACAGGTCATGTATATCGGTAATAATTTATTCTCCAGGGTCATGGTATATGCTGTAATATTCATTGATCAGGTCATGGTATATCTGTAATATTCCATCACAGTCATGGTGGTATATCTGTATCTCTATCCAGGTTATGGTATATCGGTGAATATATTATCCAACCAGGTACTGGATTTCTATCGCTGGAAATTATATTCATCCATCCAGCATGGATTCTGTATATCATCTAGTCAGTATATCGAATTCATATCCCAGTCATGTCGTAATATTCATCATCCAGGTATGGTATATCTGTAATATTCATTCATCCAGTCATGGTATATCTTAAATTCCTATTCAGGTATTAAGCCTGTATATCTGCTCAGATGGATCATCCTACACCCAGTCCGGTATATCTGTATATTCATTATCCAGGTCATGTATATCTGTAATATTCATTCATCCAGGATGGTCTATCTGAATATTCATTCATCAGGTATCTAATATTCATTCATCCAGGTCATGGTATATATCTGTAATATCATTCATCCAGTCAGGTATTCGTAATAGTATTCATCAGGGTCATGGTATTCGTAATATTCATTCATCCAGGTCAGGTCATATCTGTAATATTCATTCATCCCGGTCATGGTAATCTGGTAATATCTATCAGGTTATGGTATATCTGTATATTCATCCACCCAGGTCATGGTTAGATCTGTAATATTCATTCATCCAGGTAGGTCATGGTATCTGATAATCTGTATATCATACCGGTCATGTCATCTGTAATATTAGTATCCAGGTCATGGTTGTATCTGTAATATTCATTCATCCGTCATGGTCTATCTGTAATATTCATTCATCCAGGTCATGGTATATCTTGAATATTCATCATCCAGGTCATGGGTATATCTGTAATATTCATTCATCCAGGTCATGGTAATCTGAATATTCATTCATCAGGTCATGGTATACCTGTAATATTAATTCATCCAGGTCATGGTTAATCTGTAATATTCATTCATCCAGGTCATGGTATATCTGTAATATTCATTCATCAGTCATGGTATATCTGTAATATTCATCATCCAGGTCATGGTATATCTGTAATATCTATCCAGTTATGGTATATCTGTATATATTCCACCCAGGTCATGGTCTACTCTGTAATATTCATCCTCCAGGTCATGGGTATCATCTGGTAATATTCATTCATCCAGGTCTGGTATATCTGTATATTATTCATCCAGGTCATGGTATATCTGTAATATTCATTCATCCAGGTCATTGTATACCTGTAATATTCATCACATCCAGGTAATGGTATATCTGTATATTCATCCATCCAGGTCATGGTATATCTGTAATATTCATTTATCCAGTCATGGTATATCTGTAATATTCATTCATCCAGGACATGGTAATCTGTAATATTCATTCATCCAGGTCTAGGTATATCTGAATAGTCATTCACCAGGTCATGGTATATCTGTATATTTCATTCATCCAGGTCATGGTAATCTTGTAATATTCATATCCAGGCATGGTCTATCTGTAATATTCATTTAGCCATCCAGGTCAGGTATATCTGTAATATCATTCATTCCATCAGGTCATGGTATATCTGTAATATTCATTCATCCAGGTCATGGTATATCTGTAATATTCATTCATCCAGGTCTGGTATATCTGTAATATCTATCCAGGTTTATGGTATATTGAATATTCATCCACCCAGGTCATGGTATATCTGTAATATTCATTCATCCAGGTTCATGTATATCTGTATAATATCATTCATCCAGGTCATGGTTTATATGTGTAATACTTCTTCATCACGGTCCTAGACATTCTGTAATATTCTCCATCAGGTCATGGTATAATCTGTAATATTCATCCACCCAGGTATGGGTATATCTGTAATATTCATTCATCAGGGTCACTGGTATATCTGCACTATTCATTCATCCAGGTCATGGTCTATCTGTAATATTCATCCTCCAGGTCATGTCATCTTTATTCATTCACACGGTCATGGTATATCTGTAATATTCATCATCCAGGGTATGGTATATCTGAAATTCATTCATCCAGGTCATGTATATCTGTAATATCTATCCAGGTTATGGATATCTGTAATTTCATCCACCCAGGGTAATGGTCTATCTTTAATTACCGTATGTCTATCGTTATCATCTCCCGGTCATGGTCTATCTGTAATAATGTCATTCCATTCGTTTTCACGGTCATGTTTATGTATTTCTTCATCATGGTATGTAATATTCTTCATCGGACTGTATATCTGTTAATATTTATTCCCACGTACCATTTTCCTTCGGTGCCATGGTTACGCATCCCACTAGTTGCATTCCCACTTCAAGGTCCTCCCCTCCTCACCTTTTCGCGGCTTCCTCTATCGTATATCATTCATCCAGGACACCCTCTGTTTGTTTTCTACTACTCGGTAATGCTTCTCATTCGATCCCTAACTCGCGTCTCTCGCGTCATGGGATTTTATTGCCCTAACCTAGCTACATTTCATCCTAGGATATATTTTTCCCCGGTTTTCCCTATCTCGCCTTTACATATTCATTCATCTCACATGGCTCCATTCCCTCTCGTAATACTCCTACCCTTACACCCTTTTCAAGGTCCATGTGGCTATATTTCGTTTAATATCCTCACCCCTCATCAGGTCCCCATTTCCCGCTACCCTTTATCTGTCATTATATTCCCCCCATTCCATCAGGTTTCCCCCCATTTTGCGTACTATCCCTTGTTTCCAATCATCTCCATTCTATTCCAGGTTCACTCTTTTGGGTGTATATCTGCTAATTTTTATTTTCCATTTAACCCCAGGTGTACACCTTGGTTACTTTTTTTGTCACATCCAGTCCACTCATTCTCACCGTTTCCCCTTTTTCCCATGGTTCTTCGACTACCTGTACTCCATCTTTTACATTTTCATCCTACGTGTCCATGCCTTTTTTTTACTATCTGTCCTTAAAATTTCTAACCCTTCACTTACACCCCGTCCATCTGCTCCGCTCTGTATCTGTTAATACCCTTATATTTTTCCACGACTCCATGGTAATACCCTCACCCACCTGGACCTCCCCCTTCCGACTAGCACTGCATACTTTTACTAGCCATATACAAGAATACATATTACCCGGAATAAGTCTTTATTCGGCCCCATTCCCTAATTCCTCGCCCATGGGGTCAGGTCCGACCCACCATTCCCTGACTGCCGATCCCCCTCCGCGTTGCTTCGCTAAACTTGACCCCCCCTTTTTACTTTTTTCGTATTTTTGTCTACAAAGGTTTTACTCTATAACTATTCCGAAAGGCATCAATACCGACCGCCTCTTTTCGATGATTTCAAATACCGGGACGTTGCGCATTTATGACCTTTTTGTTTCGCCATACCCCTTTTTTCCTTTGTTCTACAACCTCAACTATACCTCCTGGTCGAGGTTTCCTATTGCTTGTTATTCCTTTCCCTCTCCCCCTGTTCACTATCACCGATCGTCATCCCCTCTACGACGGCCATTCCTTTTTCGCTTTTCCCGGCCAGGTGCCTGCGTTACCCACCTGATGTAACCCTCGGGGGGCAAACCTCCCACACGGATATCCCTTTTTACTTCGCCCCCCTCGCCTTCAGTGCCTACCTTTCCATTTAACTGTCCATGCGTTTATCCACGCGCTTCACCTCATCCATGAAGTACCTTCTTCACCTGACTTCTCGCACAATCCACTGTACTACACTCTTGATCCCCTTTTCAAAAACCCATTAAGTCTATCATCTCCATGGTATCCCCCCCCCATTCAGCACCTTTCCTATGTCCTGTTCCCCCACCTCCCCTTTTGCCACTCCCTATACATTCCCATGTACCCTCGCTTCCCCCCACAGGGTTCCCGATAGTGTACATCTTTCAACCTGCCTTATCCTTACCTACGCCATTTGCATCGTGGCGCCTTTAAAAAGGAGCATCCAGACCCTATCAGTCTTCTTGCTCTGCTCCCGATCCGGCCTCCCCCTCATTAGCAGGCCCAGTATCGTTTTTCTCTCGCCCTGTTCTTTTGTTTCTTACGTTTACCACCCGGTTTTCTTGCGCCGTTTCCGACCCCTTTAGCACCGCCTGATCCCCTTAAATTCGCCCCCCCTTTTGTAGGGGTGGGAGCTTTATTTCACCCCCCCTATGCACAGAGCGCTAACAGCGCCGAACTGCTAAGGTGAAACTCACACTGCAAGGGCCAGCCATAGCGACTCGAAGGGTGGTGCGGCGCACCTCGCGGGTACGGGTGCCACGGGAGCCCCTGTAAAGAGGGTAAATACGGCACAACGACACTTACCATAACCAAAACGATCCCCTCACACGTAGCGGCCATGAGGTAAAGATTCGGCTGCACCTCAACGTTACACTCCCGCCAGCGCGGCCACAGCTGAGAGGACGTACGGTGCGGGGGCCACCACTAAGCGGCATATCCGCAGACTCCCACTACCGTGACGTACATCTTGCGGGGAACGCGCAATCAGGCAACTGCACCCCCCCCCCATCTACATCACTCTCGACTTCTCATCCTCTTCTTGCACTCCCCTTCTAACCTTCTTCTATTACCCTTCATTTCCTGCCCTTTGCCCTTTCCCCCTCTTGTTCCTCCTATGTCCCCCTCCCTTTTCCTCACTTCTCACCCTTCCCCCCTTTCCACTCCCCTTTTTCTTCTCCTCCCTTCTCTCCTTCTCCCCCCTCCCTCGTCCATTTCCCTTTTCTTCCCTTCTTCCCCCCTTTTCCTTTCCTTTTTCCTTTTCAGAGCCCCTCCCCCCCCTCCTTTCCCCCCCGCCGCCTTTATCCACCCCCCCCCTTCCCAACAGGTGCGTCCACACTTACCCATGTCCACAACCCTTATCTCTGAACAACACCCACCCCTTACTCGTAGCCGCTTCACTCCTATCTACACAGTCCGTTTCAGTCAGTACCCCACATTTTTTACTCTGCTTTGACCCCTCCTGAGTTGCGTAGCCGGTTGTAAGCCACTGGCGCAGCCATTTCACCCCCCACCCACAACACCATACGACCCCCATGCATTCGCTTGCCGTATTTCCGTTGTACCCAGGGATTATGCACTCGAAAGGCCCTAGAAAGAAGCATTTTCCAAACCCCTGAGGCACCAGCTTTAGTGCGGCCGCCCTAGACTCCACTGAATACCACCTTATTATTAGCCCGGTATGGTTTCAGTATCTTTTGAGCGGTTTCCTCCTTGTCCCTCTGCACCCTCTCATCTATGATTCCTTTTTCTGACCTGATTCGCAACCATTACTATCACAGCCCTGTTTACAACCAAACGTACACCTTTTTGGCTCCCCCCAGCCAACACCTTTACCGTTTTACCAACGCACACCGAGCACCAATTGTTTCTTTCTGCCGCCCGTTTTTCCAGGATTCCCTTCACACAGCCTCCCCCTTTCGTTTTTTACTACTGTCACACTTTACTATTTTTGGATTTGTAACACGGACCCCCTATTACATCCGTCTTGCGCAATCTTCCCCGCTTTTCTGTATTGTTGTTTCTCTCAACTCATCTACTTGCCATCCACCCTCCACGGAACACGGAACTTTTGTGGGACCACTCTCGAGCTTTACCTTTCGCGTTCCCCCCTTCCCCCTTCCCTTCCCTTCCCCGGCTTGTTATCCACCTTAAGACCGGCCACTTTTTACCTTTTTCATGTGTGCAAAACTTTTTACAAGAACATTTTCCAACCGCTATTTACCAACACCTCCAGACGCACTTCGCTTCCTTTTTTTCCTCCTCCCTGTCCCCGTGTCTTTTCCTCTTGTGCTGCCTCCTCGTGTCGGCCCTCACTCCACATTTTTGCCCTCCTGTCTCCCTCGCTGAGGCGCGCATCCCGCTTGCTTTTTTGCGCGGGCGGGAGCCCCCCTCGCTGTTTTTTTGCCCCGCGCGCTTGCCGTGTTTTTCTTCCTCCTTTTTCGCCCCCATTGGCCCTTCGCGGCGGGTTCTTGGGTTGCCCCGCGCGTTTGGGGATGCGATCACTTCCCAACATGCTCTTTTGCTGTTAACATTCTCGCCCGTCCCTCTGCGTTCCCCACGCCATTCGAATACCTTTTCATCTTTCCCCCCTGGCCGGACCTCACAGTTCTTTCGTTGACTTAACACTCAATCGCATTCACACTTACAATGTTTTGATCCTCTCCCCTTCCCCCTTCCCCTCCTTTTTGGTCCCCACTGCACCTCAATTCTTCGCTCTTTTTGTCTACCTCACGACGGAAGTCATTTTACTTTTTTTTTTTCTTTTTTATTTTTTATTTCCACACTTACTATATTCCGCCCCGTCCCTCATCCTACTGGAGTTCTGACCCGGACCTTGAAACCTTTACTTCTGCCCTCTGTCATCACTTATCAGTGTATAGTCAACCCAACCATGTCCTTGCCTTGCCTTTTTTCATATGGATCTTTCTCCTTTTCTCTCCACGGTTCTCCCCCTGACAACCCCAGCGCCCTTTTGATACTGCGATACGTCAACCCCCCGATTAACACTCCTTTGCTGTTTTACTTCGGACCGCGTATTTTCATGACCCTACTTGCGTCGTCCTTTTTTGAAACCGGACGCGGAGTTCCCTCCTGACCACCCATCTTACTGTTACTCTATCCGGACCCCCTCTTTTTTCTCTTGCCTCCTCCCCCCTTTTCCCCTCCCCTCCTTTTCTTTTCTCTTTCGTCCACGTTTACCCCATTCGCTGTTTTACATGGACCCCACCCTTTCCCCCCGCGTCAGTCTTTGACACCACACATTCCTCACCCTGTACCTTACTGGACTTCTCCCCTCGTTTGGTTACCTGACTTTCAACATTTCGCCGCGTTTCCTACATCGGAGGTCTCCGGACAACATTATTCTGTTTACTTTTCACTGTTTCCGAGATCCCACTCATTTCGCATCCATTATCTGTTTTGCTTATACTCAATTCGCGTATCCAGTTTGCACCCCCCCAACATTTCCCGTTATTACCCATTCCGTATACACGCGCTTTTCCCACCCTTAGATTTTTTTTTTTCAGTCACCACGTGCGTACCCTTATCACTACCTTCTCCCCTAAAAGCAGCTCCCCCTTCCCCCGAGTACCCTTCTATTCCCTACCAGTGTCGCCACATTTGCGAACTCCAACATCTTTCGTCGCTCGACTCTTCTCCACTTATACCCACACTCTTTAATGTTCCACCCCTTTCCCGTTTTTCGGCCGCGGCCTTCACCCATCCCTTATTGATTATACTTATTTTCCCACCCTTCCCCTCTTGTCGTTCCCGATTTCCTCGGCCCTCTCCTTCTCCTCCAGGAAACTGTAAGATTAGTAAGCGCCTTTATAATCTTATAGTTCCTCACCATATGCAACACTTACTTTTTTTATCAATTATCTATTGGCTTACCTACTGCGTATTTGGTTTTACCGATTCCCCACCAACCAATGACCTCACCATTTTTTCGCTGCTGTCTTTCGTATTCCCTATGCGACTTTTTGGTCACAGTACCACATTGCCAATCCAAATTTACTGGCTACTTCAAGCCTATTTCATTTCTTTTTTGAAATGCACACCCACAGTCTTCAATACCTCCTTACTAGATTGACATTACACCCCACGGATAGAGAAAGACACACCGTTTTTATCTGCACCGTCCTGTACCTTTTTCAATCAATAGGTTTCGAATCGTTAGCTAATGGGGCTTCACAACCCAGTACAGGAAGATCCATCGAGTTAACTATTATTAGTGTTCCCCTGCTAGGCAAGACAGCCTTAAAACAAGGTCCATAGAGAGGCCTTTTCCTTAATAAATGGCAAAGTACACGTTAGAAATGTGTCCTTCGTGGACTGTGGCGTGATGAACTTATTAAAACTTGGACCATTCTGTTTAAAGAGCCTTTATTCGCTGTTTCAATGTATCGAATAACTCTATGTTCTATTTGTTTTGTTTTTAGCCCCAGTAACAGAGTAACACCCATCTGTAGTTTCCATCCACACGTGCCTGCGAGCCGAAACTACACAGCCACAGGTTGCACACACCCCCATTTCTGTAAAAAAAGAGACCCAATTACAACAGTGTCAATACAGAAAACCATAAGAGGCTACAGATCTACCTCCCCTTTTTCCCCCCCCTCTTCCCCCTGGTGACCTACCGCCACAACACACCTCTGGACTACGATTATTGTACATTATAACTTCACATTGGAATATTGAGGACAGGAAAAACAGTTCGAACTTACCCCTCATTAAGTCGAACACCCAATTCCACTGGCTCCCATATTGTGTCTCTATCTTTTTCCACCCAACACCTACAACCTAATTAACAATCTGCTGATCACATCGTACTTGCAAACACTTTTTATTCATATTGTTTGTAATACAAACTGTACATGACATCCTGTTATTTGCATAAGCATTGCCTGCCCTTTGTATCCCACAATACTTTTGCTTCGTGATTTTTTTTTTTCTATTTCCTAATCTTATACGGATTGGGCACATTTGTAAACTATTACCTACGTTGTTCTTACCTAATTATAGTAGATCAGTCAACCTATTATGGACGTGAGATAGGAGACCCTTTCCTTCACGTCACTGCCTTAAAGTTTATAATAAGGACTTCCGCTTATGAATTCACTATTACGGTTCTTATGAATAGGAGGACAGTCACTATTACGGTTATTATACTATAGTTTGCCCTTCACTATACGGTATGATGGATATAGGAGAACGTCACTATTACGGTTTATTATGATATAGGAGACAGTCACTATTACGGTTATTATAAATAAGTAGAAGGTCACTCTTACGGGTTTATTATGCTATAGGAGACAGTACTATTACGGTTATTCTAATAATGGAAACAGTCACTCCCTTTACGTTATAAATCGGAGACATTCACTATTCACCTCTCCCCCCTTTTCTCCCTCTTCCTTTTCCCCTTTCCTCCCCCCTTTCTGTCCCCCCTATATCCTTTACCAGCCTTCTTTATACCCCACTAGGGAGTACAGTCACCCATTTCTAAGGTGTTACTTTCCTAAGCAATATAGAGTACGCATAGTCACCTTTTACTTACAGTGGTGTATTCCTTTCGATATAGGCAGCACATGTCACTTATAATTGCCCCGTGTTATAATGATTTTAAAGGAGACAGCCATATTACGGTTTTCCATAATATAGAGCCATTTGACCACCCAGTACTCCCATTTTAAGCTCCTTTCCTTCATTAAATAGGACGACCTCTACCACTTTTTTATTTTTGTTGTTATTTTTCAGGACTATCAGCTTAGCTACAGTCACTATTTTCTACCAGTTATTTATGATTACTATGCGAGACAGTTTGCACTATTTACCTCGGTCCATTTATAATATGGAGACACCTTCATATTACCTTTCAAGCTTTTTATCAAATAGGAGCACCCCCAGGTCACCATACGGTTTTCTCTATTATATAGGCCACGACCAGTCATACGTTACCTTTGGTCGCCTATATGTGATACTAGGAGTTTTTATCTCACTGTCCTATTATTCGTGTTTTTATTTTATTTACACTATAGCGCGGACTTAGTCCACTATGTTTGTACGGTTGACTCGATGACCCCATATTTGGAGATTCCCACAGTCATTACTATTTACGGCCCTCCTCCTTATATTATGTACAGGAGGACATCCACTACTTTTCCCCCTTTTACGTTATGCTCCTCCCACTTCACATATTCAGCTTTAAGACAGTCACTTTAGTTTACATGCTCTCAACAAGTATAGGATTTTTGATCCGGTACCGTACCCTGCTCACTACTTTTACAGTTCCTCTTTTTTTTTCCCTTTTTTTTTACTCCATAGGTAGTTGCAGACACGTTCCACCTATACAGTCCTTTTATAACCCCACATAGTTGACGCACATGTACTCCACTAACATCCCGTGATTACTATTTATATAGCTTTCTGAGCAACTTCCCCCTTCTTAGTCACTTATTATCGGCCTTTATCCTACCCCTAAATGTAGGGCGACCCTTTACCGTCACTTACTTTACCCGTAATTTATTTGTCACTATATAGTGCCGACAGCACTCAGAAATGGTTATTCCTTATAATATACGGACGACTCACACCGTCAACTATTAACGCCTTTTCGCACCTCCCCTTCCTTTTTCCCAACCAATAGAGACAGTGTCATATAATTTCAGGCCTGTCTATTGTCATTAATACTAGGAGGACACGTCACTACTTTTTGTTTAGGTTTATTATCACTACCTAGGGCCGACAGTCACTTCCTCGCGTCCCTATTAATCCAGTCACATTACCCGGTTTATACGAATATATTGGCATTGCGGTCACTATTACCCACGTTATTTCCCCATATATATGACCTCCGAGGTACAGTCCACTTATGTACTGGTTTATGCGACGTTAACCTATCCCCAGGAGACGGTCTTTCTCCCTTTATTCTACCTCCGTGATTATAATATAGGAGACATGCTCACTATACTCTTTTGGTCTATTAGTTAATACCCAGGACCCTTCCCTCCCCCGACAGGTAATCCCCTATTATTCCCGGTTATTGTATTGAATACAGGACCCGACCCATGGCACTCATTACATTTTAGGAACATAGGCGCCGGCTTATTCACGCTTTTCATGGTCCCCGGTCACTTGACTCTATAGTGCCAATATCATCCATTATTTAGTGTTATCGTGTGTATATAAAGGGGTGGTATTGCTCTATGTGCCATAAGTGGTTATAATGTTATATAAAGGGGTGGTATTGCTTCTTATTAGTGCTACCTCTATTCAGTGTTATCTATATTTAGCTCACTATTAGAGCTATTTATAGTGCTGCTTTAAACCTATGTACTACGTTTATAAGGTCCTCGCCTGTGTTGTTTCGTATTGTTATAGTGCCTTTATTTATTAGCGCTTTTTTGCCCATCTTGTATATAAAGGGGCCCGCCTGTGTTTTACTGCTTACTAGTCCTATATAGTGTTTTTTCCCATCGTATACCAATAGTCTGGTGGTATTTTCATTCTCATTAGTGCCCGCATATAGTGTTTACCTCCAGTTGCCTACATTAGTTAAGGCTGTTCGGTTGGTATGCTCTATAGTGCTATGACTAGTTGCGCTATACATCGTAAATAACAGGCTTGTGCTGGCTTTTTTATTGATCCTATAGTCCGCCTATATAGTGTTTATCACCACTGTATATAAGGCCTCCGGCCCCCCCCTGCGCTATCGTCTCTCCATAGTTGCTACTTATCCCAGTGTATCCATGTAATTAAGGGTTGGTACCTTGCTTATAGTGCTAATAGTGTTATCCATTGTATTATTAAAGGGGTGGCTACTTGCTATTGAACTATAGTGTTCATACCTAGGTCCTCATCTTTCCCCTGTATCCATAAAGGTTCCGGTCTTTTTTTTCCCCCTCCCGCGGTAGTTGCTCTTAGTGCCCTATATAGTGGTTCCATGTCATATTAAAGGCGCTAGTGTATCGCTTATATAGTGCCCGATATAGCTGTTTTCTTATCACATGGATTTATGAAAGCTCGGTGGTATGGACTTATATCAGTGCTATAGAGTTGTCTACCTCCATGTATCATTAAACGGGTTGGTATTTTCCCCTTTGGCGCCGGCCCCCCTTTTTGGTGGCTCCCGGTCCGGTATCTGCACTTTCACTATAGTGTGCACTCTCAGTGTCTATCCATGTATGTAAAGGCCTGGGTGGTATTGATCTATATTTGGCTTCTTTATCAGTCCAGTGTATTCATTGTATACTAAAGGCCCCTGGTCGCGTATGCTCTATCGTGCATATTTATACGTGTCTTCCATCTGTTATATTAAAGGCGGGTTTCGGTAGTGTCTATAGTGCCATATAGTGTTATCCCATTGGACTACCCTAAAAGGGGTGCGCCCTTTTGCTCTATAGTGCTACAGTGCTTATCTCAGGCTATATAAACCGGTTTTGTCCTTGCCGGCTTTAGCTTATAGTGCCTATATAGTGTGACTCACTGTATATAAAGGTTTTTTCTGGTGGTATTGCTGTCTATAGTGCTACTATAGGGCTATCATCCCTGTTTTTGTATACGACCACAGCTGGCTGTTATTGTCGAGAGTCCGGAATACGTCGCTGAGCCATGTTCTATACCTAAAGGTGGTGGTTATGGCCCCCTATCAGTCGCTTTATGGTGTTTTGATCCCATGTCCTGGCCACTATATAAGGGTCTTTCGTTCCTCTCCGGTATGATTTTGCTCCTCATACGTTTGCTCCCTACCTCATACGGGTCTGACTCCAGGGATATAAAGCCGCGGTCTGGTATTGCTTTCTATAGTGACTATTATAGTGTTTCCTATTCACATGTATCTTCTCCTGTATCATACAGTCTTGGCGGCGTACTTGCATCTATAGAGTTTCCCACGCTATATAGTGTTACTCTTTCCTGAGATAAAAGGGGTCCGGTAGCCTGCTTATAGTTGCGTGTCCTATAGTGTCCTACTCATGTATATAAAGGTTTCGTCGGGTACTGCCTCTGTAGGTGCTTTGTACTATATTTGTGTTATACCATGCCTTTCCTTTATTAATAAAAGGGTGGTATTTGACTCCTCTAGTGCATATATAGAGTTACTACATGTCATATACAAGTGTCGTTCCCTGGTCCGTTTTTGCTCTACTACGTGCTATTATGAGTGGTTGACTAAATCTGGTATATAAAGGGCGTGGTATTGCTCTCCATAGTGCTTTATATAGTGGTTATCTACCTGTATGAAAACAGGGCTCGTGGTATGGCTCTAAGTTGGTATATAGGGTTATCCCATTGCTATATAAAGGGGTGGTATGCTCTATTAGTGCTACTATTAGCCTTCTTTTTATCCATCCGTACCTCTGTACTATACAGGGGCCGTGGTACTTCGACTCTTATAGTGATATACCTAGTGTTTATCCATGTATTAAAGGGGTCCTGGATATGTCTCTAGTGCGATATCTGGCCTTCACCAGCCTTAAGTATATAAAGGCGGCTGGATTGTCTTATAGTCTAACCTAATATGTAGTAGATATTGCATTATAAATGTTCTTGTGTTTCGGCATTGTTTTCTATCCATCAGTCGTCCTATACTCTAATATAGATCATTTCATCCAGGTCATGGTATATCTGTAATATTCATTCATCCAGGTCATAGTATACCTGTAATATTCATCCATCCAGGTCATGGTATATCTGTAATATTCATCCACCCAGGTCATGGTATATCTGTAATATTCATTCATCCAGGTCATGGTATATCTGTACTATTCATTCATCCAGGTCATGGTATATCTGTAATATTCATTCATCCAGGTCATGGTCTATCTGTAATATTCATTCATCCAGGTAATATACCATGACCTGGATAGATGAATATTACAGATATACAAGAATACAATATTTACCCTGATAAGTCTTTATTGGCATTTAACTGCATGGGGTCAGGGACCACCTGAATGCGAGGTGTTAATTGCATTGTAGCTACAAAGTGTTATCAAACTACTAAGGCATCAAAGCCGCTCTGGACAATAGGGATTGGCCATTGATTGAGCAATGTATCATCACCTCTACCCTGGTGAGGCCCATCTGTGTATATATAGATTCCCTTAGATGCAGGGCAGGGCTGGGACCCTTGAGACTGGGGGGCAAACACACTGAAGTGTCCCCTTCACTGTAGGCTAGGCATACATGCAGACCTTTCCTGATTGTACACCAATGTTACTGAAAAATATCAATGGTATCCATTAGCATATGTCTGCCCCTATCCAATGAGCTCTCAGGGAAGGAATCTCACTGTACACAGCATTGCTGTGGGCAAAGGAGCATCCAGAAAGTTTTGTCTTTGATGAGCCTATTAGCAGGCCAGTCTGATTCGGTGTAGCCAGGTGGCGTGATAGCACGCCAACAGCAGAGAGCATCCCCACTAGCACAGAGGCAAAGGCTAAGGCAATTTAACACCTCAAGGGAGCCCTTAGAATTTGTGGTTACCTTGACTGGGCCTTTATCGAAAGAGGAAAAAGGAAAGAAAAAAACACACTAGTGAGAGACAGGAGAAAGAACATGGTCATCTTATATGTAGTGATGGTTTCAAAATGTTCAATAGACACAGTATCCCTGTGTGAATTAAACTCAACAACACACTGAGGCAACAACAGGTGCGTCCAAAAGTCCCAATACTGAAACACAAGAGGATCATATACACAGTGCAGTTCAGTAAATAGTGCTCTGATTTGTATGTAAGGGAGACAAAACACCAACGAAGCAGGTAGGTAGGATATGATTATAGGTTAGAAAGAAGCACACCTGAGGAAGGGAGCCTAGACTCCCTGAAACATTATGTGTATGGTTTCAGTATCTTTGAGTGTTCCTCCCTCTGACCTATATTATTGAGATGAAACACCAGCTGCACCAACGCATGGCCCAGCACAGAAGAGCCAATTCCTTGGGTCAGGACTCAGCCTTGTACCTGCAACTTAAGGATAAAGGACATACCTTTGTAGATTGTATTGTCAACATCTTGGCAAAGGAACAGGAATGGTTCAAGAGAGGTGACAAGGAGGCAATTTATGTGAAAATAAAGAAACCAAGCCTAAATAGAGCTGTGTGTGTGTGTGTGTGTGTGTGTGTGGGGGGGGGGGGTTGACACCAGTTGTACAATGCTGTATTGACACCTTACCCTGGGCAGTGTTGATAACACCTCTTACCTACAGGAGGTCCCTGACCCCTTGCTGTTATATGGAAGTCACCAACCTCTTGAAACAAATAGAAACAAAGATTATTAATACATGAAGAATACATTTAAAAAATGTCAAGTTTTTAATAAGTTCATCACGCCACAGTCCACCACATTTCTAACCTGTACTTGCCGTTATTAAGGAAAACCCTTCTTGCTATGGACCTTGTTTTTAAGGCTGTTTGCCTGAAGAACTTTATGTCTAATGAGCTGCTCTGATTGGGTGTGACCCATTAAAGCTAACGGCACCTATTTATTAAAATAAACTTGCAGATAAAAACTGGCGATTTCTCTATCCGTGGTAATTCATCTTTATCGTATCAAACTTGCAATTCAGATACTTGTACAAGAATTTATGCAAGGGGTTCAGGGACCTCCATATAACAGCAAGGTACTTGATCCTCCATATACCTATACTCTGTAGTGGGATTCTATGGGAGGAACTATAAGATTATAGTCCTATAATCTTACAGGGTTTCTGTAGGAGAAGGAAACAGAATCCACAAGGGGAAGGTTATATAAAATAATGTACCCCCAACTGTAAATTAAAGAGGGTATTAGAAGTCACCTTGGAGTTCCTGCCCTGTATAAAGACCGGGAACTACGAGCTGCTTTTCATATGGAATTCCACTGTGACTTCTAATATCCTTATCATTTACAGTTGGGGTGCCAACTATCCATATATAACAGCAAGGGGTCAGTGATCTCCAATAACAGTAATGTGTCAGAGACCTCCATGTAACATCAAGGGGTCAGGGACCCTCCATATAACAGTAATGTGTCAGAGAACCTCCATGTAACGCAAGGGTCAAGGCCCTCCACATAACAGTAATGTGTCAGAGACTCCATGAACAGCAATGGGTCAGGGACCCTCCATATAACAGTCAAGAGGTTGGTGACTTCAATATAACGCAACGGGTCAAGGGAACCTCCATATAACAGCAAGAGGTTGGTGACTTCCATTAACAAGCAGGGGTCAGGACCTCATATAACAGCCACCAACCTCTTGCTGTTATATGGAGGTCCCTGACCCCTTGCTGTTATATGGAAGTCACCAACCTCTTGAAACAAATAGAACAAAGATTATTAATACATGAAAGCAATACTTTAAAAAAGTCCAAGTTTTTTAATAAGTTCATCACGCCACAGTCACCACATTTCAACGTGTACTTGCCGTTATTAAGGAAAACCCTCTGCTATGGACCTTGTTTTAAGGCTTGTCTTGCCTGAAGACTTTATCTAATGAGCTTGCTCTGACTTGGGTGTGAACCCATTAAAGCACCGGGCACTCATTTATTAAAATAATGCAGATAAAACTGGCGCATTTCTCTATCCGTGGTAATTCATCTTAATCGTATTCAAACTTCAATTCAGAATACTTGTACAAGAATTTATGCAAGGGGTTCAGGGACCATCCATATAACAGCAAGGTCGTGATCCTCCTATACCTATCACTCTGTAGTGGGATTTTCTATGGAGGAACTAAAGATTATAGTCCTATAATCTTCAGTTTGCGTAGGGAGAAGGGAAACCAGAATCCACAACGGGAAGGTTATAATAAAATAGTATGTACCCCCAACTGTAATTAAAAAGGGTAT
This sequence comes from Hymenochirus boettgeri, assembly GCA_019447015.1. Classification (NCBI taxonomy): domain Eukaryota; kingdom Metazoa; phylum Chordata; class Amphibia; order Anura; family Pipidae; genus Hymenochirus; species Hymenochirus boettgeri. The sequence goes on along the minus strand of CM033471.1, from coordinate 261,303,898 downwards.
TTGAGAAGTCACATTGGAGTTCCGTGCCCTGTATAAAGTATGGGACACTTCGTAGGCTGCTTTTCATATGGAATTCCACTGTGACCTTCTAATATCCTTATACATTTACAGTTGGGGTGCACTATCCTTATATACAGCAAGGGTCAGTGATCTCCAATAACATTAATGTGCAGAGACCTCCATGTAACACAAGGGGTTCCGGGCCTCCATAAACAGTAATGTGTCAGAGACCTCCATGTAACACAAGGGCTCAGGCCCCTCCATAACAGTAATGTGTCAGAGACTCCAGAACAGAAGGGGGTCGGGACCTCCATATAACAGCACCAACCTCTTGCTGTTATATGGAGGTCCCTGACCCCTTGCTGTTACATGGAGGTCTCTGACACATTACTGTTATATGGAGGTCCCTGACCCCTTGCTGTTACATGGAGGTCTCTGACACATTACTGTTATATGGAGGTCCCTGACCCCTTGCTGTTACATGGAGGTCTCTGACACATTACTGTTATATGGAGATCACTGACCCCTTGCTGTTATATAATGGATAGTGCACCCCCAACTGTAAATTATAAGGATATTAGAAGTCACAGTGGAATTCCATATAAAAGCAGTCCGAGTACCTTTTATACAGGGCACGGAACTCCAAGGTGACTTCTAATACCCCTTTAATTTACAGTTGGGGGTACATTATTTATTATAACCTTCCCCTTTGTGGATTCTGGTTTCCTTCTCCTCCAGAAACTGTAAGATTATAAGGCTATAATCTTATAGTTCCTCCCATAGAAATCCACTACAGGTATAGGTTATATGGAGATCACAGACCACTTGCTGTTATATGGAGGTCCCTGACCCCTTGCCAATAAATTCTTGTACAAGTCATTCTGAATTGAAAGTTTGAATACCTTAATAGATGAATACCACGGATAGAGAAATGCACAGTTTTATCTGCAGTTTATTTTAATAAATAGGTGCCTGTAGCTTTAATGGGGTCACACCCAAGTCAGAGAAGCTCATTAGAATAAAGTCTTCAGGCAAGACAGCCTTAAAACAAGGTCCATAGCAGAGGCTTTTCCTTAATAAATGGCAAGTACACTGTTAGAAATGTGGTGACTGTGGCGTGATGAACTTATTAAAACTTGGACATTTTTTAAATGTATTGCTTTCATGTATCTAATAATCTATTGTTCTATTTTGTTTGTAGCAGTAACAGAGTAACACCCATCTGTAGTTTACCATTCCAACGTGCCCTGGAGCTGAACTAACAGCCACAGTACAACCCACTGTAAACACAGAGCAATACACATTGTCAATACAGAAACCCAAAGAGGCTACGAGATCATGTGACCAGCAAAACCCTCTGGCTAGAATTGCATAATCATTCCCTGGAAAGTGAGGACAGGAAAACATGAATCTTATCAAAGTGAAAATCCACATGGGAGTGTCTCTCTCTCACACACAAATATTAACTGTGACACTGTATTAAACCCTTTTTATTATATTGTTTGTAATAAAACTGTACATAGACATAATGTTAGATAATGCATTGCCGATGTACACAATTACTGGTGATATTCTAATATAGGAGACAGTCACTATTACCGTTGTTATAATATAGTAGACAGTCACTATTATGGTTTTGATATAGGAGACAGTCACTTTTAAAGTTATAATATAGGAGACATTCACTATTACGGTTATTATGATATAGGAGACAGTCACTATTACGGTTATTATAATATAGTTGACATTCACTATTACGGTTATTATGATATAGGAGACAGTCACTATTACGGTTATTATGATATAGGAGACAGTCACTATTACGGTTATTATAATATAGTAGACAGTCACTATTACGGTTATTATGATATAGGAGACAGTCACTATTACGGTTATTATAATATAGGAAACAGTCACTTTTACAGTTATAATATAGGAGACATTCACTATTACAGTTATAATATAGGAGACAGTCACCATTACGGTTATTATAATATAGGAGATAGTCACTATTACGGTTATTATGATATAGGAGACAGTCACTATCATGGTTATTATGATAAAGGAGACAGTCACTATTACGGTTATAATATAGGAGACAGTCACCATTACGGTTATTATAATATAGGAGACAGTCACTATTA